>JALPQI010006903.1:0-46878 GCA_025490895.1 Thaumatotibia leucotreta
TAGGCACCTGGGCCTAAAATATTGAAATTCTATTTTATTTGGAAGAGAATTGATTTTGTAATGGATTACGACTAATACATGGTCGTCGAACTGAAGATTGAACTCTAAAACAGGCGCTCAAAGTCACTGGTATTCAAAAATAATTACTATAACTTTGTTAATTTCATGAGAATTGACTTGGAACTATTTTATTTATTTATTTTAGGTAACAATATGACTAAAGTAATGGTTTTCAGAATAAAATAAACCTATAAATATGTTGAAAATTAAATGCGCGTATTTATTTTGACAGTTCGTTATACGGTCGGCTCAGTGCTGCCATCTCACCTCCCCATAGCGGCAGAAAAAAGTATCAAAAACCCTCACTAGTAGTACTACACACGATCCAAAAATCGCTGTTAGTTCAAAAGCATGAAATTAGCATTCAAAATTTCTATGGGAATTTCCCGCCTTTTTCTACTGCTAGGGATTGTTGGATAAAGTATAATAAATATTGTCGCAGCAAATGAGGGTTTTCTGAAATTACATTCACCAGGGCGGCAGCACTGAGGCGTCTGGTCTAGAAACTTGTCTAAATTCTTTAGTACACCAAACGAAGGAACTCAGAGGAAAAAACTCGTGTATAAGCGATTTTGGCATAGTTGTAGGGAATGGTGTTTTAAACCACATACTAAAAGTACTGGTGGTTAGGGGTAGAGCTAACGGGGGGAGAGGGGTGTAAAGGTCCTTATTTTTAATTTTTCGAAAATAACTCGTAAACCGTGGCTTATAGCAAAAAACGTTCTAGTACATAAGTAATGTACATAAAATTCTCTACAAAAAAGGTACATGCATGTTTCATCTGGGATCAATGTGTCATGAGATAAGAAAGCACGAAGATGGACACTAAAGAAATAAACACATTTGTTTAAGTAGGTATGGCACATACAGAATGATGATGGGCAAGATTGATGATGGGCAGCAGCGTCATCATAGTGGACACATTACTTGCGATCGCCAATCCACTTGCCTAGCCTGGCGATTATGGGCATTTACCTCCTAATGCGTCTATACCAGTCTATACGCAAAGTTAATAGGAGAGCCGCAGTGGACTAATATAGGCTGATGAAGAAGAAAAAGACGATATGATTCTCTCTGTCTATGCCTCAAGTGAGTAGAATCCTAGGCAGACTAAACATGGTAGTAAATAACGCCGCAAAATTATTATTTTTTTATCGTGGTGCTAAGCCACGTCTCCGAGGTGTTTAATTTCAAACGTTACTACTATTATTTTATATATTTTAGGCTACTTTATGTTTAATAAAATTCAAGTTGCCGCGTATATACAACCTAGAGTAAGCGACGACATGTTACATCAGTGTGTAAAGCCCTTTACAGAACGCTGTTCGAGCACATGAATATTTTCGTTGGGTTGGATAGATATAATTTACGTTATCTGTATACTTGTGCGTGCCTTGTCGTCGTGAAGTGAACTCGTGAAGTTTGTTTCCGTCCGTTGAGAAATATTTGGTGAAAATATACGTACTATGCAGTCATGCAATGATTTCTCAGCAACTTTTTATATTTGTTTATAGAATGTATTTCGATCTACAATTATGTAAAGTGTGATTACGAGAACGGTGTCGTGTATAGAAGTGCCTTGGAAAAGTTTTACGACGAATTCTAAAGTTGTTCAAGTGTTGTTGTTCTGTTTTAACTATCTTATAATGAGTGAATAAGGCTTCCTAGTGTTTTTATAGTAAAAGGATTGCTACAATCAAAGGTATGTATTATTTTTTATAGTATGATAAGGTGTAGCGTGTGATTTCAAACTAAAGAGTGTTTCGTGTACATATGACGTAAATTGTTGTAGTACTCCAATGTTTTGTGTTGTAACTTGAACTTCATTGTATAGTTTGCAAATTTCTGAAGTCAATACGTAGGGAATCAAATACCTATAAACTTCTATTCAATGTTGATGTATGCATCAAACATACAGAATTCAATTACATTATAATTCATTTTGATTCATGTATTCTGTTGGTATGTGGTTATCAACTTATCACAAATCACTTCAGAGGGTAGATGTTTGAAACTTCGAATCTATAGTTCTTATCCTATTCCTCTAAAATATACAGTTAAAATTTTAATTAATACATACAGTCGTGGCCCACTAATTAAGAACAAATAGGTTATTTACCACTATATCGAGAAAAATCAGCTGTTATTAGCAGAATATATAAATAATAGGCAACCGCCTTTAACACATGATTTATCATGAATCTAGAGACCATTCAATTGACTATACACATGTACTTTAGTTCGCAAACATAAATAATTAATAGGAATACAAACTTGGGACTTTATCTAGTATAATTAATACTGGCACTCTAATTAGGAACACTGTGTTTGAATCCTCGTATCTTCAAAAATAATTGAATATAGCCTACACTTTGACGTATTTTGAGGTCCTGAGTTTTTTCGGTCAATAAAACATGCTTATTGTTTTTGTGAAAATGGGAAAAAACGGAGTTCAGATGGCACTATCAGAGAAATCATAATATCGTTGGTTTTTAACAAGAAATGGAGCTATCAAAAAGTCGCTGACCACCTTAAATGTTCTAGGACTAGAGTATCCAACGCCATAAAATATTTTAAGGCTCATGGAACATGTTAGAAGGTCCAACGAAAGAAACGGCCACGAAAGACGACTCCTCGAACGGACGCTCTTATCGTAAGGATGGCGAGAAAGAATCCTAAACTTTCTTCTGTTGAGATTAAACGTAAAATTTTTGGAGATCAACCCGGTCTGGCGGCTCGTACTATTAGAAAACGACTGAACGAAGCAAATTTATTTGGCAGAATAGCTCGCAAGAAGCGTTTAGTAAGTAAGAAGAACAGAGACGCACGAACTGAATTTGCGAAAAATCACAAAAATTGGACGTTATCGCAGTGGAAACACGTTTTATGGTCTGACGAAACTAAAATTAACAGGATAGGATCCGACGGTCAAGTCTACGTTCATCGACCACCAAATACCGCGTTCGACCCCAAGTATACGAGCGTAGTCCGTAACCGTCAAACATGGCGGCGAAAACATTAAACTATGGGGTTATTTTTCGTGGCATGGTGTGGGGCCATTGGTCCGGATTGATTGTATTATGGACCAGTATGTGTACAAAAATATTCTATAAAACACCATGTTGCCGTATGCTGAAGAAAATTTACCAGTTGTATGGACATTTCAACAAGACAATGATCCTAAGCATACGGCAAAATCTGTAAAAGAATGGTTTCGTTGTAATCATGTTTCTGTAATGACTTGGACCTCCTGCAGTCCCGATCTTAACCTAATAGAGAATCTCTGGAACGATGTGAAAAAAAGTCTCGCCAATAAAAATATAAAAAATGTAAACGAGCTTTATGAGGCATCACTAGAAGCCTGGAATTCTATACCTGTGGAGCGATGCAGGGTTTTAGTGGAGTCTATGTCAAAGAGATGTCATGCGGAGGAACAGAACTTTGGGTTTCATACCAAATATTAATGTAATCGAAGAATTTTCTAGTTGAATTCTGTACTTTTAAGTTGAGTTCTTAATTAGTGTGCCAGATTATTTTTGTTCGTCTAGAGACATGTTAAGTTCAATCGCTTTTATTTAATTATATATAAAGTTTTTGCAGCTAATACTTGTTTAAATTGATTTTTAGAATAATCAAGTTAAATAATAACTCATATTCTCGTAAATAACAATGCACACAAATGATGAATATAGGCGTGTTATGCCATTTTTATGTTATACATTGACTGTTCTTAATTAGTGGACCACGACTGTATCTGCTTTTTAAACAAAACACATTTGTTTCTATTGGATACTATTGTATTACCTGTCAGAAAATAATTGGGATATGAGTCGCTTAACTTCAAACCCGGATAAGTCCACTCTGTCAATAGAGTTGAAGTTTAAAGAAAAACTAGGCAATGGCATTTAAATATGCACTCTATTGGTAGAGTGGAGTTACCTGGGTTTGAAGTTAAGCGACTCATATGCTGTATATTGTTGTTGTTATTATGCTTTATGCATTGACAGATTGTTATTCAAATAAATAGATATTCTGTTTTACAAGTTTTGTGCAGTTTCGTAACTGTGCGTTCCTGGATTATGGGCGTTATTAGTGTTTCACATATTAACCCAGTACCAGAGTATGCCTAAGTTGTTCTTATCTAGTTTATAAGCTAATCAAATTACACTGCATGAAACTTTTATCTATTTTTCTGACATTGTCTAAACATATTTGAATTGTTAGGGTTCCATAGTTTACGAAAACGGCTGGGTCGATTAAGTTAAAAATAGTGTTATTTTAAAGTATTCTATAAGCGGGGACCATTCTATGCATTTTTTTAATATTAATTTTATTTAAAACATTTTCAGTACATCATTTATTAACCCTAAAATAATGAAGTATAGCTATTTCAATGTGCTAGCTATTCCCTGCTGTGACACCCCACTCAAACTATACACCATGGGCTCTTATAACCCGAAGGATATTAACTACACATTTTTGATGTAAAAACAAACAACAAATATTATATGAGTTTTGTCATTTATACGATAAAACAATTATTATACAGGGTGTTTTTCTTCATATGCTATAACTTTAAGGGAAGCTTATTTAGGTCAAATATAATAAATTTCTCTAAGAAACTAGTGTTTTAACTCTTACTGTTATTGAGTTATTAAAAAAATAAGTTTAATGACTGAACAAGTGTATTGCAACCTTTATAACATTCTAATGTTACTTATTTTGACATAAGCCGTCAGTCACCTAAGATTAACTTTTATTTTATTGTTAAGGTTCTCTCACACATACCATTTAATTTATTATGTATGAAAACAAATACAAATATTTTTTATCAAATTTTCCAAAAGCTGATATACCACACAACTTCTATTAATGTCCCAAGTAACCTGTCTAATTTAATTTAACGTAAATCGATACAAACACCCTGTATAGTAAAACCTTCTTTTTTTTTTGTATATATTTTAACATAAAAAGTAAATGTTATTCATAAAACTGGCACTTACAATGACTGTGAACACATTTTTTTTAACGAAAACCTCACTTATCAAAGGTTTTATTTCTCACTTTTTGACATCTATTAATTCAATTCAATTCATTTATTTCTCAACCAACAGGGATCATTCACATTATTATTTAATTATTAAGTTACATTACATTATTATACATTACACTATTAAATTACCTATGTATATACACCATGTTTTTATTGATTTCCATTAAATTGGACAGGTGACTTGGGACGTTAATAGAAGTTGCCTGGTACATTGGCTTTTGATAATTTTGTAAAAACATTTTTTTTCGTTTTCATACATAATAATTGTAATGGCGAGTGTGAGAGAACCTTAAGAATAAGATGACAGCACATGTCAAAATAAGTAACATTGGGATGTAATAAAGGTTGCAATACACTTGTTCCATCATTAAACTTATTTTTTTAATAACTCAATAACAGTAAGAGTTAAGATACTAGTTACTTAGAGAAATTGATTATTTTTGACGTAAATAAGCTTCCCTTTAAATTAAAGGAAATCAATATAAACACTGTGTATACATAGGTAAATTAATGAGGTTAGTGAGACTATTCTCCATAATCGCACAAACGTTAAAAAGAACTTTTGTACTGAGTAACAATTAGAAAATATGTTTTTTTTAATTGGTAATAACCTAATAACCAGGGCTCGGAGGTTTCATCGCACGGTAAGACTAATAGCAAGCTATAGAGTCGACATTTACCATAAATCTAAAATTTTATTCATACTCATACTCATTTATTAAATTTATCTTTAAATGCCTTTATAGCGGTGGTGTATGATAAATAATAATTTCCATATTAAAATTCAATTATTATCAACCTTCATACTCATACTCATTCATTTAATTAAGAACGAAATTAAACTACAAATAAAATAAATCATTTGAATAGAAATAAATTAGGTATATTGTAAATAAAGAAAATAAAAAATAAAAACATTACTTTCGTAATGTGCCAAGTTGTGTCGTAAGTTTCCAATATCCATACAGTTTGTAGATACCGGAATGAGTGCCTTAAAATCTTGACAAGGTCGGCATGTGTATTGTCCATTTCAAAATAACAATTATAAAACGAGTAAATAATGGCAACTGCATAAGGAACAAAAGTGTTACGGGACTAAGAAAATTAGTGAGTATGAGTATGAAGAAGAATTTAGATTTATGGCAAATGTCGACTCCATAGCTTGCTATTAGTCTTACCGTGCGATGAAAACTCCGAGCCCTGCTAATAACTCTGTAACTAGGCAATATCCAGAAAAGTTTATATGACATTTTTTTAAATGTGGTCAGGAATACGGTCGGGTTTAACCATACCGATTATGCATAAAGTGTTATATATATATATTTGCATCACATGTTGTCAATCTTTGATCCTCAAAGGGCCTGCCGCCACGAAACTCAAGAATCGTAAATTTCAAAGATCTGTTATTCTGATGACTCCTTTGTTGGCGTGAAAAAAGATAAATGCTTATTTACGTATTTCGTAGTTTGTGGTAGGTCTACCAGGTTTGTGATAATGATAAAGCACCATTTCGTTTTCGTATGAGCTATAAACTACCTGTCAGGCTGACTTGTCCAAGAGGTCAAGTCAAAGGTCATGTCACAGATAAATGGTTCTGCAATTCCTATATTTACACACACAAACACACACACATTCTTACTTCCACCTGCCTGCTTTAGCACGCAAACTCTCACACGCGAATACGATTCATTTAAAAAACTTTAAAATACCTAGGTACCTACTCTAGGTAGAATGGTTCATGAATTTCGTAATCCCAATATTCCCAAATCTCAAATAGGTAGGTAAGTGTTTATATTTTGGTCTCCATACTAAATTAGAATGACATTGAAATAAAAAATGGTTTTCCTACAGTCTTTCCTTTCAAATTAGGCAATAATTGTAGCTAATTTCTTATGGATGAAAAGTTAAATCTTTATTGCACCAAAAATCGTATAATAGGCGGACTTAATTTTATGGAGCCTACACTAGAGGCCTACCGCAAACTGCGATCGACGTCTTGCCTCCCTGTCAAACTTGCGTTAGCATTTACAAATACGAGAGAGAGGAATCATTTCGTTCGTAGTTCGCGGTATCCTCAGCGAATGCAAGGTGATGTAAAAGCGGCAGAAGCCCAAATCACAGCGGCCCTACCGCGAATTTTGAAATTCTAATATTTCGAGGATTTGTCTCTGTCACTCTAATGGTCATTCTTACAAACCGGCAACTTAACCCACTCGGCTCAGAGCCGTTACCAATTTTTTCATAAGAACCTATGTATATTGATGTGCTGAACAACCTAAACGCAGATTAATGTTATCGTATTTATGTTTTGGTCACCATAACGACGGAACAGTCTGCTTGCTCTCCATGAAACTTGACATCGTCGTACGAAAATCCACTCGTAGGATAAGTAAAGTACATACCGAATTTTTGTACTTGCTCTTACGACCTGAATTGCACGCATGTAACGACACTCTTATCGAAAAAGTGCAATGAAATAAATATATTTCAATGCAATAGGTAATTGCCACAATTGGAAACGCCATCCAAAACATCTATTTTTCTTTATACCTACTATGTCAGCAAACATGACAAAATGTAATTTTCACTTGTATTATACATATATTATAAGGGTAGACGTCTAAAATGCGTAACTAAACTCTCGCAATGCTCGTGAGCATTCTGTATACAGGGTGACTGGTAATTCGACCTATTCCTTGAAAGGGGTTATTCTAGGGCTTATTTGCAATGTTTTTGGCTCAGTCAACCAGGGGTCAAAACTCAATGGTTTTCGAGTTATTCAAGTTTTCCGTTTTTTTGGAAATCCGCCACCTTGCGCCCTAGGAATGCCAATTACAAAAAAAGTACATGCATTAGGATAGTCAGTTCTCGTTTTTCTTATAGCCAGTAAATGAGGAATTTCTTTAAACAAAAACAAATTCCGAAAAATTGTTATCTCTTGGGAAATAAAAGGTCATAAATCACTAGTCAAAGATTTTTTCTCACGTTTTTTTGTCAATCAAAGTCGATTACTCAAAAAAATGTGTATCAAACTTCACGTACAAATTACAGAAATTAATTGCCTAGTACACAACCTTTCTGAAAAGGTAAAAATGTTTACAGTTTTGCTAAGAAATTGAAAATAATAACATTAATAACAGAGAAGGTAGCGTGTGGGCTTGAAGCATACCTGAACCGAAATCGGTTTGTTTGTGTCACCCTTGGCCTTGTTATCTTAGCTTATTATTATTTGTTATCTTTTGAGGTTCAAAGTCAGGTCAGTTTGCCTTCTGACAAGTTCGGGCATGTTCGTGTGTTATTAATTCATTCATTAACGTAATTAATAATAATTAAAAATACCTGACCCGAAGTTGGTTTGTAGGTAAGTTTTTGTGACATAAAACAGTTTTGTTGTTGGTAAAGGACGTTGCAGAAAAAAAACAAGTATTGGAGTTCAAATACTAAACTTACTTAAAAGCAACAACAACATAAGAAAAACATTAGCAACACACAAATTTAATCTTAAAAAAAAAGTATTTACAAGTTTTGTTCGAATTGCCTGCCTTCATTTCGTATACAACCACGAAGTCTTCTGCGTACTTCTGTGATGGTTACACGCGTCGACAGGTTTTCTCTCATGGTTTCGGCAGAGGCTGAGTGCAGCGTGAACCAAACCCTCCACTGAGACATACCAAGCTGGTTAGCTACAGCTCTGGTCGAAGTAGTGCCGTCTGCCCGAAACAATTCCATGATTTCTTCTTCTTGATCAGGATCACGACGTGGAGGTCTTCCAGCATCATCTTGACGTCGTTGAACCGATCCAATTTCGATAGGTTGTACCAAACACGCCGACATCAGGTAAACGGCGATTTGGAAAGCGCCGTTGATATTCTCTTCTTGCTGCAGCTGCGTCACCATCAGCAAATCCGTAACAATACAGGATATCTGCGTATTCGTCAAATTGGTAAGCCGCCATTTGATAAAAGTAGTCAACAAGATGTCCGAATCCAAGGGATAGTTGAAAGTTACTGATTGTTTACTTGATGCGTACAGATAACGAAGCCTCCGTTAATCACGATTATTATTACTTTCATTAATTATTAATAACATCACTACATACGAACCTGTCCTGACCTAGAACCTCAAAAGATAACAAATAATAATAAGCTAAGATAACAAGGGTGACACAAACGAACCGATTTCGGGTCAGGAACGCTTCAAGCCCACACGCTACCTTCTCTGTTATTAATGTTATTATTTTCAATTTCTTAGCAAAACTTGTAAACATTTTTACCTTTTCAGAAAGGTTATGTACTAGGCAATTTATTTCTTTTATTTGTACGTGAAGTTCGATACACATTTTTTTGAGTAATCGACTTTAATTTACAAAAAAACTTGAGAAAAAATCTTTGACGAGTGATTTATGACCTTTTATTTCCCAAGAGGTAACATTTTTTCGGAATGTCTTTTTGTTTAAAGTAATTCCTCATTTACTGGCTATAAGAAAAACAAGAATTGACTATCCTAATGCATGTACTTTTTTTGTAATTGGCATTCCTAGGGCGCAAGGTGGCGGATTTCCAAAAAAAACGGAAAACTTGAATAACTCGAAAACCATTGAGTTTTGACCCCTGGTTGACTGAGCCAAAAACATTGCAAATAAGCCCTAGAATAACCCCTTTCAAGGAATAGGTCGAATTACCAGTCACCCTGTATAAATATAAATATGTACGTTGATATCATAGTTTTGCTTTTTCTCATATACTAACCACTACGGTGAGACGAGAGTGTACGGTACTAGCCCGGATTGTCATCAGACGTTACGGTGGTGCATTTGTCACCATCGTTGCGCTGCAGGCCCTGGTCTTCCATTGCTTGCCGAGCGCTGGCATTCGCCTCGAGCAAACCAGCGTAACATGTTACCTAGAGATCAGAAACTACTATGAATAATCACCGATCTGAGATTGTATTTATGCTGGTTCAGTTAAAGCGTGGAATCGGTAGCTAACGGAACTATTAGCCTAGGAAGTAGCGCTTGGCTGAACCACAAAGCCTGGCTGCGTGATCTTGTTTCATCTCGGAAACTGCGAATTGCATCACAAAAGTTTATAACGGCAACAAAGACTTGATTCAGACAGGACATGCTGTGACTCTTTGCGGCGGTGTATTTCACTCGGAGGCGTGAACGTGAAGTCCATGTTTATAGGTATTTGGCCTTTGTCATCTTCTTTCCGAACAAATATTTAAGTCTGGTAATTTGCTTGGGTCAGCAAAGTAGATCAGATCACCATATTCTATTCTTCGTTTTCAATCGAGTAACAGGCTGACAAAAGGTGCTTATGTGTCATATTCAAAGGTTAATCAAATTCAATAAACCGTTTGATGTTCATGAGAAATGACTAAGCAAGCTTCTTGATTAGTCAATTCGGTAGGTAGGTACGAGATCTCGGGATTATACAGGGTGAAACATGAGTCGTGAACAGTAATACGTTTTTCTAAATCTATAAAACAACTAACAATTGAATGCCCCACAAGTTATTTTTTTTTGTATTTTTTGTGTCTTTTTCTAATTCTTAAGGTGTTTTTCAGAAATGATAACGACTATTTAAAACGTTAAATGTAATAAATATCATTTAATTTTACACGAAATTACAAAATTTGCTATTTACTTCAATTTTAAGAGGTAACACGAGGTAATTTAAATTATTCAATTAAGTTGTTTATAGAGTTAGAAAACGTATTACTGTTCACGACTCATGTTTCACCCTGTATAGGGTGGTTTAAAGATAGTCCATATTCAGAAATAGTAACAAACCTCCTTCTCACGAAAATGGTAGTTTATATTAAACGAACGACATTGGGAGGACAAAGAGATACTGACAAAAAACGCAATAATTGTCAATTCTTAAACTCTGAATGTTACATACATCTTAGAGCCAATAACAATATATTTGTGAAATACTTCATCAACATACCTATTATTTCTATATGCGTACTTAGTCCTCGGAATATCAAAATCGTGACACGTGCCATGCCTATGCGTACTATGCGCTTATTCTTCGGCCTGAGGCGGAGCTACGGGCTCTACATTCTAATTAGACTGTTATGGGCATTATACTCACCTATGGCCATGTTTTATCGTGTTGGTGTCACGGCTACCGGCGAGTTGCTATTGGATTGGTATTCATGTTTTTGGAAGTAATAATGTTATATCTAAGTTCTGGGGCGACAATTGGTCGCAAACACTTCGTCGATGGTAAATGTAGAACCGTTTATCAATTTCAAATATCTACACTCAAATATCGAAACTCTTGAGTAAGAATCATCATCATCATCATAAATTTAAGTGCTGCACTCTTGTCGGTGGAGCAGCTTCCATGAGTCCCTGTCTAAAGTTTTTTCTTTAAGTTCCTGATACGACACGACTTCCACTTTCTCTTTCAGTTGGTCCATGTATGCTATTATTGGCCTGCCACTCTTCCTTATGCCTTCCACTTTTCCCTTTATGATGGTCTTGATGAAATCTCTTCTATTCTCAATGGTATTAAATAGGAATCTAATCTACGTTCATGAACTAAGAATTAAAAAAAAGTTTGAGTAAGAATTAGAACCCTAAAATAGTCTGAAGAGTCTTAAGATTGAAGAACGATAATTTTTTTTTTTTTTTTTTTTTTTTTTTTTTTTTTTTTTTTTTTTTTTTTTTTTTTTTTTTTTTTTTTTTGGCTTTCTGACGATTAGCCAGCGTCATGTCGTGAGATAATCATAACGAAATAGAATAATAGAAATAAGAATTGTTGCTATTTCCAAGACGACGATAAATAAAAATAAATACATGTATCATGTTTATGTACAGTCAAAAACAAATACAATAATATATATATATTAAAAAAAAAGAAAAGCAGAAGGAAGAAAGAAAAATAAAATCAAAGTTTTAATTTATTATATTTACAAAAAGAAGCTAGTGAAGAAAGGACGGAAATATCTTTAGTTTTTAGAAGTTCTAAAATAGAAGTGGGAAAAGGAATTTTAAAATGAGTAAGGTCCGCATATAGACCTTCATGCTTTAAAGAAGGGCAAGTGAAGAAGATGTGGTTTAAATCACCTTCCTCCAGCCCGCATTCGCACAGAGAGGAGTCTCGGGCGTGGATCCTTTTTAAATGAACAGGGGAACAACAATGACCCAATCTCATTCGTATAATAATTGAACAATATTGCTTTGGTATAAAGATTTTCGAGAACCATGGTTTTCTAGGTATATCCGGTTGTACAAGAAAATAAGGATTGATTGAGGACCGATTAGCGGCAGCCCATTTGGCAGACCAAATTTGAAAAAGCCATTTAGATGCTAAAGGAATTAGATCAAAGCAGTAGTTTCTAAAAGGTGTCTTGTCGCCACAGACAACAGCCTCCTTAGCAACGCGGTCCACCCGTTCATTGCCTGAGACCCCTGAATGACCCGGAACCCAAACCAGGGCAACTTCAAATCCCCTTTTCTTACAAATAAGAAGATTCTCTTTGATTTGAAATAATATCGGATTGTGAAACCTAGACGAAAAAGGGTTCGCCAGTAGAGATTGTAGGCAACTACGGGAATCCGAAAAAATAAGGGTTTTCCTTAATTTGAACAGTAGAATAAACTTCACACTCTCTAAAATACCGATACACTCACCCGTATAGACTGATGTTTCGGGGGGACATTTAATTTTTTGAACTATGTCGTACTGAGCGTGGAAAATTCCCACTCCCACACAACCAGTCGGGGATAATTTTGATGCGTCACAATAAATAGTGTTCCAGTTACGCCAATCACGTGAGAGGATCTCGTGGAGGTATTTATCTGCATAGGGATCATTGCGACAAATATCAAAATTAAGAATAATACGAGGTTGGTAGGTGATAATTGAATAATCATATTCATACAGAGGAAGTCGAGGGGAATGGAAGACAGGGTCTTTGATGGACTGAAACTTTCTTAAACTAGTCACCAGGCAAGGTTGATTAGGCCCATTTAGTATGAACGAAGTTTTAAGGTCGTACAAACGATGAATTAAGGGATGATACGAAAATTGAAGCGACCGAAATAGAAAACTATCAGCTAAGAATTGACGTCGCAAAGCAAGGGGAGGTTCAGCACACTCTATCTGCATGGCTTTGATTGGACTAGACCTCATTGCTCCCAGGATTATTCTGAGGGCTTTTGACTGAATGAGGTCCAGTTTTTTCAAACCAGCTTTATTTCCTGGAACCAACAAATAAGAACCATAATCTAGAACGCTACGTATTATAGCATTATAAATTAACTTTAAGGAAGTAGGATGAGCACCCCACCAAACTCCCGCCAGGCACCTAAGAGTATTAAGCCCACGCTCACACTTTTTGACCAAGTACTCAAAGTGTAGACTTCCGTTTAGTTTAGAATCAAGAATAATCCCTAGAAATTTATAGGATAAGTTGAAAGGGATACTAGATTTATTAATTGATACATTTACAATCGGTAGAGATCTTTTTCGACTGTAAACTACAGCACAGCATTTCGACGGGGAGAGGGACAAACCATTATTAGAGAGCCAGTTATTTAAAGACTGGAGGGAGAAATTGATAGCCACACAGGCAGATTCCAAGTTTTTATTAGATGTGTAAACTAATAGGTCGTCTGCATACTGGAGTACTTGGCAGCCAGAAACTGATTCTTCCAAGTCATATGTGTAGAGATTGTATAGTAAGGGACTAAGGACAGAGCCCTGAGGTAGCCCGCGCCAAACCAATCTTGATGAATTGATTTGGGGGTCTTTGCCTCGGAAAGAAATTTCTCTCTCGGAAAGTAGATTACCAATAAGGCAGGCTAGTCTCATTGGAATATTCAGAATGTGTAGTTTATCTCTGAGAATAGGGAGCTGAACATTATCATATGCTCCCTGGACGTCTAAGAATACTGCTAGAACCGATTCTTGATTTGAAAAAGCCAACCTTATGTCAGACGTGAAAATAGCCAGGCTATCAATTGTGCTTTTCCCCTTTCTAAATCCATATTGAGATTTTCCCAACAAATCGTGACTTTCAAGAAACCACTCTAGTCTATTTTTGATTAGATGCTCCAAAATCTTCGTTAGAACAGAGGATAAGGCAATAGGCCGGTATGATTGTGGGTCATTAGGGTCCTTACCTGGTTTGAGTATGGGTATAATTACTTGAGATTTCCAGGAACGAGGCGGCTGGCCCGAAAGCAGAATATGATTAATAAGATTAAGAAAGTATTTAAGAAATCTGTCACCTGCTTTTGCTACAAAAGAATAAGGGATACCATCGTGTCCTGGGGCGGAATCTTTTACCGCTCCAAGCACATTCTTGAGCTCCACAAACGAAAACAATTGGTCTAAGGGATGAGATGAATGGTTATTCAGCAGATTTATAGAGGAATCGAGAACTCCCGGAACGTACAGAGGAGCTATTTTGGCAAGAAATGACTCAGCCCATTGTAAAGTATTAGGGTAAGGACAATTGCAAGGGTTATAAGAACTCCTGAATTTTCTAATATTATTCCAAACAATTGTAGCAGGAGTTGAGGGACTTAGAGATAAGCAAAATGACTTCCACCCTTCAGATTTTTTATTGCTTAGCAGGGTTTTTGCAGCTGTCATGGATTTTGACAATTGTTCGTAATTCTCGGATGACATATTTGCGGCATAAAACCGCTCAGCTGCCTTCCTGTCCTTAATGGCCTGAGTGCACTCACTATCCCACCAAGGTGGAGAAGCAAGCTTTCCCACAATACAGTTTTTAAGAGGGAAGGTCTTATCAGCAGATGTCTTAATAGCTTGGACTAAAGCAGCAGAGCATAGTTCTATGGAGTCCACAGTGATAGGAGGGAGCTGGAAAGTTTCATAGTCCAGCAATTTCCGATATTTATTCCAGTCCGCGCCATTAATATTATATACTAATAGCGGTCTGTTTACAGTGGGTCTCTTTGAGGAAACAAAAGCAAGGTGTAATAAAATAGGAAAGTGATCACTACCGTAAGAACTGTCCAAGACCTCCCAGGAAAACCGAGAAGCAAGAGAAGGAGAGCAGATCGATAAATCGACTGCACTAGCTGAGTGATTAGGAAGAGAGCGGAGAGTGGGGGAACCCGAGTTCAGTAAGCATAGATTGCATTTGTCTAGAATCTCTATAAGGAATTGTTCACCTAGAACCTCGTCAGTTTTATCACATCCCCATAGAACATGGTGGACATTAAAATCCCCAAGTATCACAATAGGTTGGGGGAGAGATAATATTATCTTTTTAAGAAGTTTAAGAATGGCAGAGGAAGGATCAGGAATATAAAGGGATAGAAAAGTTATGCCTTCTACCCGAGCACAAGTTGCATTAAAACCACCAGGTGGTTTATCAGGTAACGGAATAGGAGAGAAAGAGATATGATCTCTAATGAACAGGGCACATCCAGCACGACCATCTGCCCTGCAGTCCATAAGAGAACAATAACTAGGAATTTTGAAATTAGAGTTTTCCTTTAGCCATATTTCCGATATGGCTAAAATAGCCGGATTATATTTGTTGGTAATATATAATATTTCTTGTTTTTTATTGGAAATACTTCGGCTATTCCATTGAAGAATTACTTGGTCCATTGTGACTAGATGAAAGGAAAGATGAGATCGGAGGTGCAACGTGGGAAATCAAAGTTGGATTAGCCAACGGATTGTTAGGAGAAAAAAGTTTAATAAGGGATGTGATAGATTTTATGAGATCTGAAATTAATTGTTGAGTTTTTGGGGGTTGCTGATCAAGGTAAACAGGCCTAGATTCTATAACTGGATCTCTTGTCAGTAAATCATGGGCCCTCTTGTCATAGCCTTTTTCCAACCGAGGAGGAGACCGAGGTTGGCGAAAAATAGTTTTTTTGTAGGACGTCTGAGGAGAATGGGAAGTGGAAGCTGTCACGTTGGCGTATGATTGATGACTAACTTTAACATGACGATTAGATGCTTCAATATAAGAAATATTTTCATCGGCCATGGTTTTTTTAATGTTCGTTTGGCGGATGTATTCAGGACAAGATTTGCTATTTGCAGAATGACCAGCTCCCAATCCCCGAGGGCAATTGCAACAGAATGGCTGAGGTTCTCCATCCACATTGCAATTGTCACCTTGATGACCACCTCCGCATCGGAAGCATCTAGGGAGGGACCTACATTTTTCCTTGGTATGACCGTAACGACAGCATTTAAAACATTGAATGGTTGGGTAACTGTACTGTTCAACAGGTAAAGAGTTCAAACATAGAAAAACTCTTTTTGGCAAAATTTGACCATCAAAAGTGACAATCACTGTTTCCGAAGGAAGCCACGTGTATGTACCGTCTGGTTTAGTTTTTTTGAAATTAAGTCGTCTTATTTTAATGGGGACAGGACCGCCCGAATTTAAGGGGACCTTAAGGTTATCAAGAACATCCTCTGGAGACCAATCAGCAGGGATTCCTCGCACCAAACCCATCCTTGTTACATTAAAGGAAGGGATAGAGGCTTTGAACTTATTATGGGATAAGGTGGTAGATTCCAGGAAATGGTTGGCATCGGCAGCTGAATGGAAGCTAAGTGAAACTCGGTTACGCCCAATTCTTTTTACCGATCCCTCTATAATATTAGGGAATTCCCGTTTCCTACTTTCTAAGAACCGACCAAACGTCACAGGATGTAGAGTAGTGCCTGAATCTTGTGTCATTTCAATTTTTTGAACATAGACCAAAAAGGGGCCCTGGTCATTGTTGGAGTAATTGGTACGCCCAATTGGAGTATGGGGAGAGGAAGGAGTCTGAGAAGGAGTTTTATTTTCATGAGACTCCAGAATTAAATGAGCAGGTGGAGTACTTATTACAGACTGGTTACGAGATTGTTGACCAGGAGGTAACTGACTATCATCCGTGGAGCAATGGGTCTGATTAAATTCCACATTAGAAACATCCGACCATCTGTCGGAGGGGCTGGAGGATCTAGACCTGGCTCCTTTGTCCTTATTCAAGTTCTTATCATTCTTATCTCTTTCATGTATTTCCTTCCTTTTTTCTCTATCCCGATTTATATGAACACGCTCCATGGTGGAAGAGGAAATCCCAGATAGGTGGTATTTTTCGAATTGTTCATGCTGAGATAAACTAATATTTAAAAAACTGGGCTTTCCCCGCTCCCCATGGTTTAAAGCAACATCCTCATTCATGAGGATGTTGTTTTGGTTGCCATGGGCAACCCCCCTTCTAGATGAAAATTTCTATTGTATAAACTAAATAATACGTCTTACCCGAAGTCTGGAAAAGCAACAATATATGAAATAAATAAATTACATAAGTATTAATTTTGGCCAAAAACACAGATAAGCAGGATTATCGCAAATAACCAAGAAAATTATTTAAATTAACGAAAAACCGGCAACGACACTCAGCTGACAGCCCGATAATTTCTTTGCAATATTTTTCAACGATAATCTTATTTAATTATGAACACAATTACAGGTGACATTTGAAATCATCAATGTCATCATAGACAACATAAATGTTTTAGTTGTCAACGCATGTACTCGTGTGTTTATCCCTTACAAGAACAAAGGTTTTAATGTGAGGCCCAATAGGTAGGTATGTCCCTGCCAGTCCTGCCACTGCCAATGATTACAACTTTTTTATCTCTTGAATTTGCAACACTTGGCGTTCTGGGGTACTCGGGTCGTTGCCTCAGTGAGTCACTTGTGCAGGCAGTGACTCAATAATGATTGCGAGCAGCCTCGCAGGTACCAATTTTTATGGCACGGTCGCCTATCGGTGCCTCTTGTACAGCTAGATCCCTATCCGATGTAAGCAGAGAGAAAGCTATTGTGTAATTTACTGTATGGTTTATGTTTAAAATACTACATGAAGGCTACGCCGATCCTTAAAGTATTGCGTAACCATGCGTAACTATCATATTGACAAAATGGTGACATATGTCTGCTCTCAATCTGTCTTAATAAATCCAAGAACGTGCAAATAAAGTGCAATGACTCGACTAACTGCACTCTTACTAATCCTACAGGATAAGAAATATTACTACACTTCAATATAAAGAAAGCGCCATTCGTAATGATAATTATAGTTATAGGTTAAGAAACCTTGCTAGGACTACGGACTTCTTATCAGAGATAAGGCTCAGGTATTGTACTAAATATAATAAGTTAATGACACAACATTATCTTGGCTTCTTGACTCATGCTTAGCAGGTAATTCTTAAGTTAACCTTGTATTAGTGTACAGTCAAGGAAATTGATTCGCGTACCGTCTTAAGTCTAAATTGTTGATGTCAACCGAGAACACTAAGGGTTATCTTTATTTGCAATACTAACATGACGTTTGTGCCGAGTAGTATGTTTACGAGCATTTCCGAATACACGTCAGTTTGAATGGTCTTGTCACTTGAATATTGATGTCAAAAACGGGGAATTATATAAATAAGAATATGGCGGCAAATTAATCATCAATCCATCACGGTGACTTTGGACATAGACGCACTGAAAGCAGTGACCATAACCAATTGCAGGTCTACCAACCTGACCTGACGTAACGGATAACTCCGATTGGTTAAATCGAACATCAACGAAGTGTGTAAGGTTCAGGTAGCCAACATGATAAAAATGTGACTTCCATGACACATATCATCGTAAATACTACAGTGCCATAAACATAGTTTAGTGTTGCCAGTGGTTGCTAGAACTGCAGCGGCAATAGCGACGCCGTCACTGGGTCAGAAAAGTTTGTGGTGATATAATTAAAAAGGTTGCAGTAACTCACCGACAGACGTCTGTGGAATGATTACAAAGAAAAATGTGAGATAGGTGTCAAACTTGCAACAGACAGGGATAGAAATATAAGTTCCTCCTTTATTATATATTGTGATAATGATAAGTTCCTGAAATGAATGTTTCTGCAACTTGTCCATCAAAATAAATTTCACAATAAAAAAAAGTTTTTTGCTTAAAATGTTTAATATCTAGTATAAGCACCATAACAATCAGAGACAGCTTGTAGTCGGGCCGGCATCGACTCTACTATCCGACTACAAATATCTGATCCACGCAACGCCTCCCATACTTCGTGGCAGTGTCGTTCTAGGGCTTGCTTTGTCCTTTCTTGGCCATTTTCCCACATTTGCACCATAATACCCCATATGTTCTCTATGGGGTTTAAATCGGGTGATTTGCTTGGCCAATTAATTTCAATTATTTCAGGATGTTGACGAAACCAATTTTTAGTGACCCTTGCCTTATGAATTGGACAATTGTCGTGAACAAAGTGTATATTTGGAACTTCTTCCTGGGGATAAACGTTTCGCACAGTGGGAACCATGATTGTATCCATTGTTTCTACATAATCTATGGAATTGGCTCGCGAAGGTATCTGGGCAAGCTCGCCGACCCCCGCAGAAGATATCCACCCCCACATATTGACACTTATACGCCCTGACGCCCGGTTTGGAACAACATGATCTTCTGAATACCGCGTCCTGTCATATCTCCACAAACTCAATCGTCCGTCTTGTGATGAACGAAAGGATTTTTCATCTGTAAATATAACAGTGCTCCAATCAAAATGTCTGTAACGGCGTGCAAATTCAGCTCTTGCTATCTTGTTGGCATCAGTCAATGCTACTTTTTTCGCATGTCGCCTGTGGTGAATGCCTATACCGTGAAGATAATTTCGCACTGTGCGTAAGCAAACTTCAAATCGATCAGCAAAATATTTGGTTGGCGTGAAAGGATGTTCTTCATAACGTTGCCGCATTTCAATAACTTGTTCAGGCGTCAGACGCCGTGAACCGTGATTAAAACGTCGGCGATCTTCTGTATGGCCTTCTTCTCCATATCGAGTGATCCATAGTCTCACTGTTGTTCTAGACATATTTAATAACCGAGCTATATCTCGAATGCCGTGGCCCAGCTCATGTAATGTAATTATTTCACTTCTTCGTTCCGCGTAGTTTATTCGATGCATTTTTAGTTTTATTAGTTTGACTTTTGATTATGTCACCAATTTGACATTGCCAAAAAATATTTTTATAGTTAAATCGTAAAACTATAAATAGGTTAAGGTTATATTAACTAGACAAAACTGTTTGACATAGCAAAACAAATCGAATGATGCTTATATAAGGTTGAGGTTTGCATAACTATAACCCGATCATGTGTCATTTTACTTACGTAAACCAGTTTCATTCGCTTAAAGGAATATAAACCTTAAAGTAATCCTTTGTTTCAAGCAATAAATCATCCAGACGGTACGCGAATCAATTTCCTTGACTGTACAATATAATATAGCTTGTAATATCTTATAAAACCAAGTAAACTATGATGACAAGTCACGTTTTAATCTTAATTGTGTCAATGTAATTGTCCATGAAGCTCGTTGCAGCGCTACTTTGAACAATTAGTGATATGGGTTCTTGTTGCAGATAGCATGGCGTAGTTACGGACAACGCCAACTGCTGTCTGACGGCGCGTTGATATTATTTCTAACGTAAGTACATACTTGCAAGAAGTTACCTTCCTCATATTTCCGTAAAACAAGTGTTTCTGATGTCTTAATACTCCCTAATTGCAACTTTCTTCGACGGTACACATTAAGAACACTAAATGCTGTTAATTATAAAGGGCAGGGTATGGTATGGCCATAAACACTGTTTAACAGAAGTGCTAAAGTAGCGATAGTGGGTCAAGCCCCGAGCGTTGGCCTATGTCCTGAATTTTTAAGTATTCTATTAAGGCGCCGCATGTACCTGCCTGTACGAGCTTTTCTCTTGGATGATTGCGTCTTTTTACTTTCTCACGCCGTTTTCTCTGTACACAAGGGCTCCCTCAATCATAGGAGTGCTCGCGGCCAAGCCCCTTTCCTAAGTTTATATGTTCGACGTAGCTCTATCAACGTCTTAGAGTTGCTTTTGATGTCTTTTTATGTTCTCAGTGCCGAATAGCTTTTGCCGTTTTTGGATCTTTTCAGTTGCGTTGCGACTTGCGATATACATTTTAACGTCACGAAATATTTTCCCTGCTATATTAAAGATCGTTTAGATTAGCATGTGGGTCAGAGTAGCAGTCAGGTTTCTGAGATAAACATTTTAAAGTAATCTCTAGCTAAACTTTCACGTTTGCCTCCCGTAGTAAGTGGCATATTTACTAGAACCAGTTTTTAAAGTACCGCGTTCAGCGCTATCATTATCGCTGGACTTTGAAAGCTGGCCTCTTCTACGGGATGGAGTTTCGTCAGCTTATTAATTACACCACATATTTAATATTGAATTTTCTTTTATTATATGAATAACAATAATTCATGCCATCATGCCCACTTTTGGTGCAAATTTAGGAAATTTTAGGGTATTTTGGGAAAAGCGTATTTTGGGAGTAGTTCGCAATGGTGCTGGTGTGTATCAACACCGGGTGTTTTTTGGGAATATGGCAACATGGGACTAGTTTCTTATGATAATTATGATAAGGTGATTATGAAATTAGAGTTTGTTGACTATTAGTACGTTTTGGGATTAGTGCATTCAGTGACGGAAAGATATGTACCTACTATTTAATCAAGTATTATTTCGGTACAAGAACAATTTTTTTTTTCACACACATGCCTTCATTTATGTGTATGTTTTTTGAGCCTAGGAAAGTAGAGGAGGACTATGAACGTTACACAGTAGTTGAATGGTCCTTTTTAACAAACGAAAGAAATGCAAAAAGAAACTAACTAATTGCACAAATATAAGGAGACTTGTTTTGTGTTTGACTATGAAGATTGACTTCCATAATACCTACCAAAGAGACAATAGTCATAGTTGAAAGCTGAATAGGTCATTGTACTGGTCGGTCGAGGAGCTCAGCCTGCTCGGCGGATGCGGTGTCGGGTTGCTTTCGCACCGCAAGTGTACCCGCCGCGAAACTCATCTAACTAATTTCAGTTAAATATTCATTATAAAATTCAACATTCAACGATTAATTTGAGTAAATAATAATATAATACACTGTGCTTGGCACATCGATGGACTTAATAAATACAAGATAAGCTAGGTCATTAGCTATGATACGCCATCTCCATAGAAGTGTTTTTCAGTGTTTATTTTTGTGATCAATAAAAGTCTAAATCGTAGAGGGTCGTCTAATACAAAGCCTATTAATTTTTTTTAAAGGTTTTTGTTCATTATTGCATATTATAAGAACGAGGATGAACACTTGTTTTGGAGATGGAAAATGACGTAGCCCATCTTCTGTTTTTGTATTATTTCGGTTTGTATGTGCGAAATATCCTGAATTAATACAAAAATACACGAAAAAAATATTTGTATACATAGGTGACCTAACTATCTGAAATAAACCACCATATTAGGTAACTTAACGTTTTATAGGCATTATTGATCCGTGCGTTATTTATTACAATTATTACCGCGTCATTCACGTTACAAACTACGCTATATTGGCCCTTGCTTAATTGTTATTACAGTCGCACCTGAAACTTATACAATTAAATTGCCATGACAATCAATAATTATCAAGAAGGTATTAATAAGTAGAATCAATCCAAAACTACGTATCCAAAGATCCCGATCCGATGATACATACCTAGATTACCCAGGGTTGCCATCCATCCGGATTTGTCCTGGTTTAGAGGGCGTCCGAGGAGCGTTCGGCCCGTTCGGGCAGGACTTAATTTTGTAGTGCTGGTATAAAAATTTTGTAGTGCTGGTATAAAAATGTTGTAGTGCTGGTATAAAAATTTTGTAGTGCTGGTATAAAAATTGGACCGCCCGCAACACGCGCTGTGCCCGCACGCCGCGATCAACAATGTATGTCCGGGTTTTGGGCTCTTTAGATCCAGGGTTTTCACACGTCCTGTTTGACAGATTTAAGAGATGGCTAGCCATGAATAGGTATGATACGATAATCTATTATCTTATGCACCCGTGTGCACTTACTTATTACAAAAGTGGCTAAGTATAATATAACATATCTAATACCTATGTACAGTTGTACACCCATTTTAGGTGTGTGTACAAAAACGGTGTCCGACTGTCCATAATTTACGTTCTTTTCATTTATCTTCTTACGATTGATCAGCAATTTGCTGTGCATTGAAGCGTAGTTTTCTCAGGATATTGTCTAATTACAGTCACGTTATGTGGGCATGTGTAGGGCGCATGAATGGGGGCGGCGTGCCGGCATGGCGCAGCGAGTCAGCAAGCCGATTGCCACTAATTCAATTAGACTGCAAGTGGAACGGTGCACCTACCACCTGCTGAAGCCCATTTTCTACGCAAGGACGTTGGGAAATGGAAATCTGCCATTGAACAAGTAAAATCATGAGTATCATGACACTGTTTAAAACTACACGCACTATTGGTAGGTTATGTTTCCACATGCGTCTTAAAGTGTTTTTTCTGAGGTGCGTTGTATAAATTAAATACTAATTTTATAATATTTATTTACCTTGGAGGACTTAAGTACTATGCTCGTTGACCTCAGTAAAGCCTCCGAGCGAGTTGGTCTTAGGATGAACATGGATAAGACGAAAATCATGTCGAATTCCCATGTAGCACCAACTCCCGTAATAATCGGAGACTTTACACTCGAAGTTGTAGACGAATATATATACCTAGGGCAAACTATTCAGTTAGGTAGGTCCAACTTCGAGAAAGAGGTCAATCGTCGAATCCGACTCGGTTGGGAAGCGTTCGGGAAGCTACGACACATATTTTCGTCCAATATTCCGCAGTGTTTGAAGACGAAAGTCTTTAATCAATGTGTGTTGCCAGTGATGACATACGGTACTGAAACGTGGCCGCTTACAATGGGCCTCATAAGAAGGCTCAAAGTCACCCAAAGGGCAATGGAGAGGGCTATGCTAGGAGTCTCTCTGCGTGATCGGATTAAAAATGAGACCATCCGCAGCAGAACCAAAGTAATCGAAATAGCTCTCCGAATCGCTAAACTGAAGTGGCAGTGGGCGGGGCACATTGCGCGTAGAACCGATGGCCGTTGGGGCGGGAAGGTTCTTGAGTGGCGGCCACGTACCGGAAGGCGTAGCGTGGGTAGGCCCCCCACAAGGTGGACCGATGACCTGGTGAAGGTCGCAGGAGTCCGCTGGATGAGGGTGGCGCAGGACCGGTCATTGTGGCAATCTTTGGGGGAGGCCTATGTTCAGCAGTGGACGTCTTTCGGCTGATATGATGATGATGATGATGATGATGAATATTTATTTATTTTGTTTACCTCTTTTCTACCCGTAACCACTCGGAAAAGTTCACTGAACTTACTAAGCTTTACATAATGCTTTAACGTACGCACCATCGGATCGCCTGCATGATTCATTGTATTGTAATTTCGTCATAGTTGGTATTCGTATAGCCGAAATTTCGCTTGTTTGCTTACTCGTATGTACACGTATACAACGAAAGTAAGCTGTTATGCAACAACATGGTCTCGAATGTGGCCTACAAAAATATTTCACTCATACAAACAAAACGCTTCGCTATTTCGATTGCTTGATAACACGATTACATACCTGTCCAATACAATACTACCAATGAAAAAACTTACGGGGATTGTGAGTAATACAGTTCATTTTTCTAAACGAGTTGAAATGTAGATAAGAGATTGAGAAAGTAAGCAGTGTATTTGCTATTAGCGAAGAACGCTAATGTAGATTTGTGTGGTGAAACGTGTAGTACGAGCAAATGCGCGTGAATGGATCTGATACAACTGCTGCACTGACTTTTTATTTATTTTTACTGGTGTGCATCTGCTCGGATCACGGCTGATTTAGTGATGTAACATAGTGTAAATAATATATAAAACTTCTCCTTTCGCCGGGCTAAATTAGGCGACTGGTGACGACTGACATTCAAGAATTTACTGATGAAAAACTATTCACGATTTGTTCAGCATACAGTATGACTTATTGGTTTGCCAAGAACCATTTTAGTTATTAGTCTTTCTGCTCATACTACATCAAGATGTGAATAAGGGTTGACAGCATTTTACGGTTTTCAATAGCAGTTCCACTTATTGGTGATACTGATGATGTGCGATTTTTCATTACCTACCGGTAACTTTCCCAACAGAGTATGGCGAAATTTACCAAAAAGTAAATTATGCATAGGCACATATCTAATTCCAGTTCATCAAATGGTGCTTGCCGAGAGTACGACTCAATACATATAGGTACTCGTAAGCAGTAGGAAAAGTCGGTATTTTCTACGACTCCGAATTACCAGAATATAACAACTTAACTATGATGATGATGATGATGACACCTTGATTCTTATTTCTTCTATACTTTATGCTTTTAATAAATGTATCCGTCAGATTAATTAATGTATGCAAGAAACAGGATTAAAAAAAATTATATACCTGTGCAATAATTCATCTTATTATATTATATTCTTAAATCCCTTAAAAAGTATTTGAACATATTTTTAAAAAGTACGGAAAAGTGTTTTCTTCGTCCTAATGTATTATTTTGTATGCAGAAAGCTAACTCGGTAGATGGATCTGAACTAACCTAATAATTATGTATGCTGTTCTTCAGTAGAAGAAAAAAACAAAGTGTAAAACAAACCTGAAAACTTGCATTATTTCATAATCAGGCACTTTCAGAACACAATCATGGTCTTATCAATCACCAACTTAAGACCTTAAACCTTGAGTTCACATACATTTTTAGTTAAAATTATTATTAATTCTTAGTATTAACGTAAAATAAACCTACGAACGTGTTGCACAATATGTGTCAAAGACTTCAAATGCTATAGAAAGATTAGATTACTGACATATTTTTTTACACCTTTTTTGTTTTCTACTGACGAATTACTGTTATACTTATAATAACTGTTGACTGATAATAGATATCGATCCCCACATGCCGACTGATTGGCTTTTGTAGGTACTCAGCTGAGTAGAGGTTTTGTATTGATTAACCATGGTCAGGTAATGTCTGGTAGTCGTATCTAATTGTGCGGCTATGTAACTACAAATGATTCCAGATAATCTGTAAAAGTTATTTTGCAGTACTTAAGTTTTAACATTTTACAGCGAATCGAATAAAACATTTCAAACATGATTTATATAAATACAAGTGAATTGACAAGAAATACGCGAAGTTGATGTGGGTCACTGTCAGTAGCCGTGCTCACTGGCCGAGAATGTTAATAAGGCTACAACTATCTAACAACTGTCAATACTACATACAATATTGTGGGAATTTCGTAGCAAGCGAAACAGAACGTGATATTGAAGCAAGAGCAAGTAAATTACGTATTATTTATCGTTTACCCCGCCGCCTTGCAAAATGATTTTGGGAAACAATGGCTTGTAATGGCATCTCGGTTCTCTGAACATCAATGGCGCAAGACGAGTATTGTCTTAGATTATCTTTTTAATCCGCGGTTGTTTGCCGTTCCGTTACCAAATTACAATTAACTAAGAGGTGTGTTCAGCTACTCTTTGTTGAACGACATTGGCCTAATATTTATATTTTCGTGAGACCGAAATACTCTTTCGCCGCGAGTCGTTTCAAAATCGGTAGTTTCAATATGTCATTTTCCGTGTCGGGTTACCCATTGAGGCAACCTGCGTGAGGTGCACGTTGGTACAGTCGGTGCCAGGCCCCGGCCACCCTTCGTACACCCTTCAATGGTCGATAAGGTACGGCACAAATCGCCTGTACCCACAAACGACAGATACCGCTTTAGGGAATTATAAGACACATTAACCTTATTTTTTCAGCTGGATGCATTTAAATTGTAAACATAAACACCATTTATGCATTTATGTCTATGTAGATAGTCGTTGGAAGTATGTAGGACTGTAGATAGTACTTCACATACAACATCAACATTCTTTGGTAAACGACCTGAAGCTAATGACCCAAAACAATGCTTCTGCCAAACAAAAACTTGGAGCCATTCAGATCACATCCTGTAATTGTTTTAAGCAATCGTGACTACATGGTGTAGCATTAATTTGGAAAACTGAACATTTTGAAACAAATCGGCAAGTCGTGCAAATCGCGGATTTTCGTTTCTCTAAAACGGATCAGTTATGCGACGTAATCGCGTGTTTCGTCGCTTTCATCGATAGTGAACGCGTCCGTCCGGTCACGGTCGTTTGTAGTCGTAAATGCCGTCAGAGTCGCGCCCGCGACATGCTTCTTCTGGCCTGCTACCGCGAAAACCGAAGTTCGTAAATTTCGGAGATTTGTCTCAGTCACTCCAACGAAGGCGTCATTAGAGTGACAGAGAAAAATTCCCGAAATTTGTGGATTTCGTAGTTCGCGGTAGGGCCGCTGTACCTTGTGCCCCGATTGCAGAACGTGGCACCCCGCTCAGGGCCCGCGGCGGCTTGCCAACGCGTTGCTCTCTCTGACGCACCGGAACGAAACCCGACTACTAACTGCTGCCCTACTATCACTCCGCCAATAGATACGATACGACTCTCTAAATCTAACATCCACATCTTGTATCGTATTACTATTGTAACTAAATGAGTACCTACCGTATGTTTACGCGAAGATCATGCTGACAGTATTGTAATTTGATTCTGGCTCGGTGAACACCAACGTCGTGTCGTGTTGGTAAGCTACACAAACAGGTGGCAGGTGTATAGCCTTAGTCATTTATTGAAATGCATAGGTCCTAATTAAAATAATGTTTCTAATTCTAAATGGTAAATATCGAAAATAATAAATGAATAATATAATTATGTCCTTTCAGATTGGAACTAATAGTCAAATCACAGCAAAAATGTATCTGAAGACGAATGGATTATTAAATGCACGTCAAGCCATGTATCTTTACCTTGAAGATTATTTAATCGTTCATGATGTGATCGAGTACCATACATCATACCTATACCCTGTGCTTAAGCGCTAAGGCTGTCGGGGTGGAGCTTAGCGGCGCGGAGTCTCGCGTGCCTTCCATGTGACTCACGGCTTTATCTTTGTACCTTTGCATTCCTTCGTCAATGCCGACTGCGCATTAAAAGTAGTTATTAAATTTTATTAAAACAAGTACTCATCAATATTTAACAATTTTAATCAACAATCATGATCAATATTGATTTGTGTTTATTGAATTTGGGACCACTTTTTGTCCATATCTACCGCGGTACACTCATGTTTGTGGACACGGTTATTATATGAACATTAGTCTGACAAGGGGTGCTTCGACGCTTGAAAAGTTCAAGGTTAAGAAAGTAAATGGGCGTCTAAATCACCCTTTCGTCTTGACATTGATAAAGGCGAAGTAAAAAACTGGTCGCTGCATTTCTGTAACGAGGGCGCCGCTAATACAAAAGCCGGTTTTAAATGTTACATGTAGGTTTAGAGATAAGCGTTAGCGGAGAACGAAACGGCTGAGCGAAGACACTTATTACAGCGTCGTAGACGTCAATTAGTATTGCGTGACGCGACGACATATAACAGTACCGTTGCATTACATAACAGACATGGGAGTCTTCACACAAGGGGACCGAGTTCTCATCAAGCTCTGGGTACGTTAACTCTGAACTGTGCTTATCGCGTGACCGCCGAGGAAGTAGTTTCCTCTCGCTCTACATGTAAGGCGATGACAGAGAGCAAGTACTCTGCGAACATTCGTCTTAGATAAAATCATGCACTCGCCGAGCGATCTAAATCGCTAACGCATCAGGTTTCGCGATTCCCGTAACTTGCTTTAACGAACACGCGATTTTATGAATGGCGGCGCATCCAAGTCTGCGACATTCAGATAATTTACTGAACCGCTATAATAAGCCGCTTGCTCGCAATAAGATAGCGTGTCGAAAAAATTGCTAGTCAACTTATAAGTACATTGACACATTTAATGGATATTCCTGTTAGAAATACCGATGGAAATATGTAATACAGTTTCCGCCGTTTAAATGCACGTGATGTATTCACAACAGTATTTTGTACGTGACAGTGAATATTTTGTGGACAGTCCCTAAACTTCAGGTAGTTAATATTTGACAGCAATTTAGCAGATATTATATTAACCATTAAGAGTGCCATTAGTCCATAAGCCCATTTTGATGTTTTTAATTACCTACTGTAACGAGGGTAATGAGCACGCGGACTTTTAACCTTAACGTTCTTATTTTTTGCCCCTTCATTAGCAACTTAAGCGACCTGCACAAAAAGAGCAAGTGTTTTAACACGAGTGCTCGTGGAATGTGGAGAAATGTGAAGTGGTACCCTATTGATAAGGGAGTGTCGTGGCGAGTCGACTCCACTCGTTCTGTCCACAGATCATATACTCGTACCTACTAGATAGACCATAGTATAAATGTTTTTTTCGGGAATATATAAAAATTTTGTTTATTTCCGTTTTTTCGGGTTTTTTACAGAAATAATCAATGTCACTGTCACTCCTTGCCATCTATTTCAATTGACTTTTCTTCGATGACATCGCGTTATCCTGGTAAAAGTGAAAATTAGATCTAATTTGCATTCGTTTAGAGTTGAAAATTATAGTGGAAACTTACATTGATTTTTTCGAAAAAATCCGGAAATCAACAAGCTGTTTGGAAAGAATCGGGATTTAATCCGGAAATTTTCAACGCTAGTGACCCCGGGGCTTGTTAAACGCTTCCTTGCGGAGTCTATTCGCGGCAGTTAGTGTTCCGCCCCTATGCACTTGCCGGAGGGTCGCTAGTTTTTGCACCCACCTCGTATGAACGCAGTGCGTTCCCACGCTACGCTAAACGGAATTACCGTGCTCAATGGAAAATAGATTGTTTACACGATCATAACCGACTGTATTGGTTCTTGGCATCCTGGCTTCATTGTGGAAGTTTATACAGTTAATTTATTTTTGGA
Organism: Thaumatotibia leucotreta; assembly: GCA_025490895.1. Taxonomy (NCBI): domain Eukaryota; kingdom Metazoa; phylum Arthropoda; class Insecta; order Lepidoptera; family Tortricidae; genus Thaumatotibia; species Thaumatotibia leucotreta. The sequence continues at coordinate 29,967 of JALPQI010006903.1, forward strand.
AAGAGGTTAATTAGGCGTTAAAATGAATTACTGAATAGATTAGATAAATCGCAAATTAGCAGTAGCGATATTTTCCATGCTAAATTGTTATTTACACGGGGAGAAATCAGGAATGTTTTAATGTTTACTATGATACGAAGTGATTTAGATATATTATTAATCTTAAATAATTTTGGTACCGTCTATATGCTATTATACAGGAAATAGATTATTGTCACCGTTTCAGCTTCAGAAAAAGCCTCAGAATATCTGCCTATGCATACATAGTGTCAGTCAGTCCAGTTGTTTTTCTTAGCAATTCCAATTTATTAATAGAATTACTCGTGACATTTTGATTTAAGGGGTGATATTATGAAGGCTCAGAATCATTTTTATAGCGAGGCCTTACAGCTCACTAAACTTCGAAGTAGTTATTTAAAATGTTCGTTAACGCCGTTTCTCGCAATAAATATTCCAAACTGGTTTACTTCCGTTCAGTTGGATCCTCTAGATTCCAAACGAGAAAGCAACAAAATATTGCACGCGTTTTGAATGTTTTGATCATATCTTCGAGTTTAGATTGCGGCACCGTTTGTTTTTGTAGAATAAAGTATACATATATTGAGTTGTCTGGGGTTTTTGCGTAGCGCATTAGCGTAGGATGAGGAATGACGCTAGTTTGGCTGGCGCGGGCTCATTTCAACATTCATGAAACAATCCACCAATCAAACTTGACCCGAAATCTGGAACCGACTAGTATACAACTGGGGGTCCGACGAATGCTGGTGGATGCGCTCGCTGAACAGCCCAGTTGGGTGCGCGTGCGACCAGTTCACCGTACGTAGCACAGGAAGGGGCAAGGTCGGCGTCCAACCGTGAAGTTCCGTCGCGATTGACATTTCTGTGCCTCAGTCAATATTTTTATATGCTCCATACTTATTTCTGTTATCCACTGTTCCAATTAGTTCAAAAGTCACACTGAACCGGTGCCGAACTTAATTTTTCTTGAGGAACTTGTAAAATTATATGCAAAACTTTGATTTGTGACCACTGTGAATGCAATGATGGTAAAATTCAATTTGAACATGTAATAATTTTAAAATCGTCGCTTAACATAAGGTCGCAAAAACAAATAATTCGTATGAAGATGAAAGCAAATTCCGTTCTTTTGTTAAGCGAAAAATTGAGACGCTCCCATTATGTAAATAAGCTAATTATTGTGATTAACTAAGCGTACAAGAAAAGTGTACAAGAAATTGGATAGGTGTTCGTCTACTATTCCAAGTAAACAAATGTTATACATATTTTAGAATGAATATCAGCCTACTGAACTTACCACCGCGTAAACATAATTTAAGAATAAGTACTGATAAACTACGTATATAGGTCCTTTGACATTTAAATCAATAAAACCATTTGTCATCGGCTGGTTAATTCGTATCAACTTATCGCAGCTGCGCGCTAAATGATTGGTTGATTTTAGTTGGACAAGTTGACCCGAATAACGCATGACCTGAATATTCTCACTAGCGCCTATCTAATTAATTGTTAATTGGTGTGATAAATGTTTGTTCCCTGTTGCATAATCAATCCAATTTAAATCTATAAGCAAAGCAAAGCAATCTACAGGTATCAATATACCGCTTGTACTTATTATCTGTACATATTGTATGCATGGTAATGGTACCTTGGTAGTAGGAATGAAGAAAAAAATAATGAATTTGCTTTTTGTATTTTATTTACCTACTCGTACCTAACTGAAATAAATCGATCCGAGGTACATAATATTATGAACATTAATTTGGGAGAATCGGAAAGCTAATGAATAGGTACCGATAATGACGGCCGAGGATTGCGACAAACTAGTGACCGCATGATGATGATACAGTGCAAACGGATTCATTTGTAGAAAACCAGACTCACATGTTCAATGAACCGAAACATAAGAAAATTAAATATTTGATTCGGACCTGTATTAATAAATTTATATAATAGACACGTTTAGTAGTCAATAGTCATAAATACCTAACGGCGGTAAGTACTTACCTGCGAAATTAAAATGAACAGGTGATTTGATAGGCACTGCATATAGCAATTCGATAAGATCCTTTATCCTAATCTATAAATAAACCGACGACACATCAAATACAAAACTGCCACTCAGATGCAACGTTTCCAAAATGAATTTGAACTGTACGCACGTGCGTGTAGGTATATATTAATATGTGAGCTGTGACATATATATTAGTCTTTGGCATTGCATGATTGTACCCGCGGTGCTGATATATCAGTCATTGATTTCCAAAACGTTAAACACTATATTCAACTTGCGCTTTTTAATGTGGAATTCCCAAGGGAATGTCCAGGATAGGAATTACAAAACGTACTTGCAGCACGTTGCAGTCACAAGCGCACGAGTAGCGGAAGCATCTCAACCATAACATTACTGCCGCCGGCTGTTTCGGCTTCTGACAGCTAACACTAATAAACCGGCTTCGGATGAAATTAACAAATAGGAAACGTTTCCTAGTAGCGCGAAACGTATACGTTAATCTATTTCCACGTACTAACATTACGTGCCCGCTGCTGATTGGAATGCAGCAGATGCATATGCATACAATATGGATTCCTTAGGCAATTGCTTTATTACAACAACTGCGCATAGAAGTACTCGATTGAAACATAATCATAATTCAATACGTGTAATTTGTGTTTTTCGTTATTACTTTGGTGTATAGCCCAAGATACCATCTCTGTATTCATCAAATGGTGGTTGTTTGCAGTAATAAATCTGTACCTCGAAGCCAGGCTCACCCATGTCCACAACAAAGTTTACGCCATTTTATGATGTAAGCCTTCGGCAATAGCGACATAATGGCGTGTTTTTTTTTTTGTGAAATTGGGTGAGTCTGGTACTAAGGTACTACTTACATTACACCTTACACCTTCCTCTCCTATATTCCTGTACACGGAAAAGTAGCAAAACATAATTATGCTGATAAGTCATCATCATCAGCCAATTGACGTCCACTGCTGGACATAGGCCTCCCCCAGAGAGTTCCACAAAGATCGGTCGTGAGCTGTCCGCATCCATTGGACACCCGCAACCTTTACAAGGTCGTCGCTCCATCTTGTGGGGGGCCTTCCCACGCTGCGCCGTCCAGTGCGTGGTCGCCACTCGAGAACACGCCGACCCCACCGGTCATCGGTCCTCCGGGCAATATGGCCAGCCCACTGCCACTTCAACCTGGCGATTCTTCGGGCTACGTCAGTCACTTTCGTTCTTCTGCGGATCTCGTCATTCCTGATGCGATCTCGCAGAGAAACCCCGAGCATTGCCCTCTCCATCGCTCGTTGAGTGACTCTGAGCCTCCTAATGAGTCCACGACCCGGGTATGTCGTTAAACTACGTCCAAAACCACCGGTGGATGGGCAGCAGCATCCCTGTAACGCGGTGTACTAAACTGCGATCGCCAACCCGCCTGCCAAGCGTGGCGATTATGGCATTTACCCCCTACAACAAGCACACACAAATGCTGATAAGTATTTAGTCTTTATTCTAGATTTTTGATAATTAATACTATTTTAAAGTTACCATTACCATTTTCGTGTGATCATATGATTAAAATGCAGTTCCCTGTGTGGTTTCAATAATAAAATAACTACACAGTGAGCTAATTTGTGATCGTGTTTAGGCTGCTCACTATTCGTGACATTTTTCGTGATGATGTTCACTCACAGAACAAAAATAACGTAGAAGCGGCTTATACCCCGATTCTCGAGAGAACCGATGTCGCCACACTCACACTACCGCAAACATGCACACAGAAGTATCTGTAACCTTATTGGTTATAAAATCTTATACAAAAATAAACTTTATTTCGAATGCGACAAAAGCAAAATTATACTACTCGTTTTATTACTTACGACGTTTCGCTTGCTACTACTAACTTGCAAAGAGAGTGTTGCCATCTAGCGTCGAGTAGCATAAACTCTGTTTATAACTAAAACTCAATAGTTCAGCAACTCCCCAATAGATGGCGAATCCTTGTTCTCTCTCCCACATACGTGGCATTTCCCAAGAGTAAAAGAGATAGGCTGCTTTCTGCACGTTATGGCTAACGAGCGTCATAGTGCTGTGCAAGAGTCGGTATTATATCGATAAAATAATAGTACATTGGGCGTCTAGGGAGGTAATTACGGTATTACTAACTAGAGTGTTAGATTTTAATGACTCGAGTTAGTATTCCGCTTACCGACCGTGATGCATACAATGTTTTTCATCTTACTTCTAAAAGCAAAAAAAATTGTTTTAAGACAAAATATTGTTAAATAACGTACCAACTTTTCTATAACTCCCTAGGGAATACTCTCGCGATGCATGCAAGCAATGGGGCGCTTACAAAGCAAGTGTGATGAAAAAGTACATTTCTTCGATTTGCTTTGGTTTTTCATCATCATCATATCAGCCGAAAGACGTCCACTGCTGAACATAGGCCTCCCCCGAAGATTGCCACAACGACCGGTCCTGCGCCATCCGCATCCAGCGGACTCCTGCAACCTTCACCAGGTCATCAGTCCACCTTGTGGTGGGCCTACCCACGCTACGCCTTCCGGTACGTGGCCGCCACTCAAGAACCTTCCCGCCCCAGCGGCCATCGGTTCTACGCGCAATGTGCCCCGCCCACTGCCACTTCAGTTTAGCGATTCGGAGAGCTATTTCGGTTACTTTGGTTCTGTTGCGGATGGATTCGACGACTGACCTCTTTCTCGAAGTTGGACCTACCTAACTGGATAGATTGTCCTAGGTATATATATTCGTCTACAACTTCGAGTGTAAATTCTCCGATTATTACGGGAGTTGGTGCTACATGGGAATTTGACATGATTTTCGTCTTATCCATGTTCATCCTAAGACCAACTCGCTCGGAGGCTTTACTGAGGTGAACGAGCATAGTACTTAAGTCCTCCAAGGTCTCAGCCAAGACTACTTTAATCTTTGGTTCTCTACTTTGGTTTTTACGGAACTCATATTTACCCAGGGTGTAACTAAAATTAATGGTGCTTAACATTAAAAGTAAGTAGCAATCACTTTGACATTGAAAGGAGCACTTTTATATTATATAATTTTAGATAGCGGAGCATTTTTAAATAAAACAAATATAATAAAAAATATAATAATAATATATAACAAATAATTAATTCATAACCTTTTGAATAGTTAAGAAGAGACTAATGGACACTCGGGCAGACAATGATAACGATAATTTGAGAACGGCACCTTAAAATTCACACCCATAATATTATAATATTAGGATATGCTCATGCTCACAGTAAGTAAGGCTGAGATGATGATGATGACGATGACATTCGGGCGGACATGGTGAAACTATGATTTGGCAACGAAACCTTAATATCTACAATATTATAATATTATGATAAGCAGACCTACACTCAGCAGCTAGCAGCAAAAGGCTGAGATGATGATGATGACGATAACAGTCGGGCAGACATGGCGAAACTATAATTTGACGATAGAACCTTAACATTCACAATATTATAATATGAGGATGTGGGGATCTATACTAAGCAGTAGGTAAGGTAGTAGTCTTAGGTGATGATGATAATGATGACAATGACAGTCAGGTGGACATAGCGAAACTATGATTTGGCAACGAAACCCTAATATCCACAATATTATAATTGGATGACATGCAGGCCTACGCTCAGCAGCTGGCAGCAAAAGGTTGAGATGATGATGATGATGATGATGACGATGACAGTCGGGCGGACATGGCGAAACTATGATTTGGCCACGAAACCTTAATATCCACAATATTATAATAATATATGATGATACGTAGGCCTACGCTCTGCAGCTGGCAGCAAAAGGTTGAGATGATGATGATGATGATGACGATGACAGTCGGGCAGACATGGCGAAACTATAATTTGACGATAGAACCTTAACATTCACAATATTATAATATGAGGATGTGGGGATCTATACTAAGCAGTAGGTAAGGTAGTAGTCTTAGGTGATGATGATAATGATGACAATGACAGTCAGCTGGACATAGCGAAACTATGATTTGGCAACGAAACCCTAATATCCACAATATTATAATTGGATGACATGCAGGCCTACGCTCAGCAGCTGGCAGCAAAAGGTTGAGATGATGATGATGATGATGATGACGATGACAGTCGGGCGGACATGGCGAAACTATGATTCGGCCACGAAACCTTAATATCCACAATATTATAATAATATATGATGATACGTAGGCCTACGCTCTGCAGCTGGCAGCAAAAGGTTGAGATGATGATGATGATGACGATGACAGTCGGAAACCCGATTAAATAAATAAAGGTTATAGAGAACATGTTAAAAATTTTTTTTCTTAATCGGCTCAAGACAACTAATGTAGGTATATCAACGAAATAAAATATCGATATCGATAACTTTTTGGACCCTTTCCTCGCATTGGCCGCTACTCAGCCTATCGTTCCGAAATTCTAGAAATTTCCATAGTTTCATGCCAAATAAAAAACGACCTTATTCTTGGCTCATAAAGTTGTTTCTTATTTAGTGTAGTACAAACATCTTGCGGAAGACGAAATATTTTAGAAAATATTAAAATATTAACAAATTAAGAATTTCCGGTGGTATGAAATACCTTCATTGGTGAGGTTTGACTTCTGGCTGTTACTTTTACATCCCAAAACGGTACAAAAAGGCATATTTGCACATCCTTTTTCGGATTTATTCGAAAACGATCTCACGTGAGCGCGCTTAGGGAACTGACGGCCTACTGTGGTTAACTTTTGTGCAGGTAAGCCTTGCGCTGCTTACTATTGCCACACGCGCTGCGCTTACATTACGCTTCTACTGTTTTTTCTGTTTTGTGTGTTCACTACTACTGCATGTTGTTTTCAAACCGGACTCCTAATATTGGGTAGTACTGAGTCGAAAAACGTTCAAGTTCATACCGGACCAACCATTCAAATTGTTTTAGGCAATGAGTAACTGATTTTACGGGCATATCGGTCTCGGTGTTCCACGACGGGGCCATATGTTTACGTTATAAATACTGAAGTGCGCATGTGGAGGTGCGCCTGTTGTTGCTGTACTGTACTGTACCTACATAATGAATGCCAGGTCCGCCCACTTTGTGCACAGTCACATATTCTTTAATATACTTGCGAAAAAGGAAAGTATTAATTACATCTTCACAACAACTTAATTCAGCGCATTTAGATGCCATGCATGATCGATCGATTCGATTACTGATTGCAGGAAACAGCCAATCAATGATCGTTCAGCGAGCATTTTTGTCGAGTCAAGGAATGCCCGACGAAAATAGAAAGTGCCTTAAACTTTGGCTAGCCGCATGACCTCGTTGTTTGATTACCCACCATCGGCGTTGCCATAGACACTACTTGATTCAACAATTTCACCATGTTTTCTGCTCGTTAGTGTACAGTGCACGTTGAGAGATGCCTTGTAAATGATCGCTAGTTACATCAATCAAAACCGGAGCGGAAAGAAAATGACAGGTGATCGGAAACAACTCCATTACGTACTGTTATACAAATCGGTGTCGTTCTTCATAGTAGACTAGTCATTGCATAAACGGTTAAGTATAGATGGAACGACTTTGTATAGATTTTATCATTGTTAGTTGTTGCAATTATAGTAGGTATATTTATTTTTGCTCCCTTAATTACAAGTTATCTACAGAACCGGTATACTAGTTATATCACATTCCACGTTATCATCGAATTATCGTAATCGTCAATTGATAGAACCGATAGTTATCGCGCCGTTACGCCGTGTAGGTGTGCCGAAACGAGTTTTGTCAACAAATATTATGTTATCTCCTAACACTGGCATTGTCCAGGCTCCGAGCGCGTGGTGTCACCAACACGTAGTAATGGAGCCTATGAATAATCCATAACAATTGATGATTGGGACTCTGATATGGATTACTATGTTGTAAAGTGGACTGTGCTCTTGTAACAATGCAAGCCGACACAAAAACTCCTGTTGATATTTATATGTATAACATTTTGATAATACCTGCGAGGTCTTAAAACTTTCAAATAGTATGTGTATTAAGAAACTCGGGTACCTAAGTACTTAAATAAATACATACAATATTGTAAAATTTCTCAAGTGTGAGGATCATTTTTGTAAAACTACAAATATCCAAATAAGGATAAAATGTCTTTGGCAATTGAAGTAATGCTGTGGTAATGTGTTGTTGAGCTTAGTCATCTAATTATCTCGTTAATTTGTTTCCAGACTGACTTGATGCGGTGACACGATGGACGCGGCGGACAAGCGCATGCTGGAGCGCGAGGCGCTCCGCAACATGATCCAACAGTGGAACGCCAACCGGCTCGATCTGTTCGAGCTGAGCGAGCCCAACGAGGTAAACTTGTGTACCTAACCTAACCTAATCCTTTGCAATAACCCAGTTCCTTACGAACCACGGATTCCATAAAGAGTACTTGAACGGCTTTAACATTGTAAATAACAACCAATGTCCTTGTGACAATTCCACTATACAAAGTATCAAACATCTTCTAAAAGACTGCCCGAAATTTCGAAATTTCTGGTTTGTTCTTTTTACGGTCTATAGTGATCTGAGCATCTATCTCCAGCATTTCAACAGCATCGATATTGTTGATATCCAGCATTTTCAAATATTTCTGCTCCATACAAGAGAATGGAAAACACTATGTAGTGCCGCACCAGCCGCACCTTTGTTAAGGTGCATTCAGACTAAACGAGCATTCGCTATTCTAAGGCCCTATGAAAGCTTCTATGAAATTCGATCGTTACACAAAACGTGATTGGTTGATTTCGTAGAGTGGGGGATAGAATAGGGAATGCTCGTTTGGTCTGAATGCACCTTTATACATGTGTCGAATACCTCGGCTCCTCTAGAACCCTAACTTACTGATACTACAACTAAAGCGGCACGGGGAAGTCAGTTCTGGAAAGCCAGGGAAGTAATGAAATGAACTCGGAATCGCGTGAGTTGTAATGCAATGCACAACGTTAGTGCTGTGTTCCATTATATCATCCAATATGATATCGTATCTATAGAAACGCACATAACATACCTACCTATTAAATTCACGATTGAATAGACACGCAATCTACCTATAAAATATCTTTGCATTTTTCCGATTCGACATTGCAGTTGACATGTTCTATGTATTTTTTGACTTAATGCCGATATAACGTTTTTAAGGGTTCTAGGACAGGATACTAGTTTTTGCCTGACTAATATTTTTAATATCGTTGATTGACAACTAAAACTAATTAACAAATACCTATTTAAAGTACCAAAAGCTCGTGTCTCACTTCTCATTAGTACTGACATCCGAAGTGCCCTAGAGTTGTGATAGTTTGGCTACAGGGTTTGGTTGACACTCGACCGTGTGTGGACCGTGGGGAGTAATCCCCAATACCTTCAAAAATAGCCAATACATAGTTACCTTCTAAATCTAGTATAAAGGTACGAAACCAAGGTCTCGTGGTTAAAATTAGCATGTTCGTACCGGTGGTGCAGTAGCGGTAACGCAGTGTTTTTGCCTAAACGCGTGAATCATAAAATTGCTATTAAAGTCGAGACGGAGCCATACAGGCATTGTTTATATGTGAACGGGAAAGACGCCCAGACGACGGTTGGTTTTTATCGTCGTTTCATGGAGAACTTGTCGATCACCTTCACTGGGTAAATTGATATCTTTATAGTATCTTGGACATTCAAACTTTATTATTATATTAATATTCAATTTTATTCTTATGTCTAGTTCTGAATCGTAAGTCAAATGTACATACCTAAAATTTCCATTTACTATTCTGACATATACGGCGTAAGTCGGCCTATATGCGAATAAATAAGTATATTATCGAAGACGAAGACAAGCACATCTACATATAGGCAGACTTTTACAACACATGGCTTGGTTCTTACACGAAAATATTTGTTATGTAGGAATTCTTTTGTCTATTTCGACTATGACTATAAAACGAGTTCCTTTTACGAAACCTTTAACGTAAATTTACTTTGTCAACATAAACAAATCTTATCTCTGGAGCGTAGATTACACGTGATAACGACTTGTTCCTTCCACTCTTTGTTCCTTTCCTTGCTTTCATTTTGTTATAGGTTGTAAAATTAACAATGTGATATTTTTAAAGCCTAAAGGTATTTGGCGCTTGTCGAAAACGTCCTTCTGATGCAGAAAAACAGATAGTTTCTAGCTTCCCTGCTTTTCACAAATTACACTAATTTTGTGAAAAAAAATTATGCAAAATTAAATCCCTAATATGTAGGAATATTCTGGAAAGCATAGATTATGCTATATAAAATGTATATTATAATGATGAAATAAATATGGCATACTAAGCTCGTGTTAGCATTGGTTAAATATTTGTTAGCGATTGCGTTTTGTTGCCATTGGAACTTGCTTTTCTGTTTGCATGTTTACTCACCAAAATGATAAATACTGGATCGATTAGAGCTACATCACATCCGATAGATATTTATTTACTGTTTGGATAATTGTATTTATTCCCATATTGACAAGACGAGATTGATCAACTCGTGAGAATATTTTATATCGTCACTCATCGGTTCAAATTTGTTTAGTGATTAACTAATTAATTATTATGTGAACGGATGCATCATTCACGAAAGGAACTTAATTTTGAATCACCTTACTTACCACACTCTTGTATTTTACAGAACTTGGAGTTCCACGGGGTTATGCGGTTCTATTTCCAAGATTCAGGACAGAAGATAGCAACGAAGTGCATTCGCGTTGCCTCGGATGCCACCGTCAGTGATGTCATAGGTATGTTGAGAGATCTTTGATATAAATTATTTATCGTGTGGTTCATGAAAATACTACATTTACTCTGCAGGCCTATTGTGCCAATATATCGTGGAGTCGTATGATGAAGGATTTTGCATTGATATTCCATCCAATGTACTAGTAATGAGGATAAGCGTCTAACTGAACAAAACGAACACATCCTCAACTATCGCCATCCATCATCATTGAATCTCGGGATGCGAAATGAAACATCAATTGATATTCGAATTTAAACCCTTCTAAGTGGTTCTATATCGTATTCTTGTTTTGCACGTTGCATTATCATTGTTCAAAGTAAGTTTCATTTTGTTGATTTAAATAATAAGATATGGCATGTTAACGAAGTAACTTTTGTCGTGCTGCGTTCGTTGTGGTCTACCCACAAACAAGAAGTATCGGGTTACACATGGTAAATACCCCGTTTTAAGGAGCGACCACATCGCTGCTTAAAAAACTATGACTCTACGGAATCACTGTGATCCGCCGTAAACATCATGTCTTTACCTCTTCACAAACCTATTGTCGCATATTCCAGACTTCTTAAAAAACTATGACGCTACGGAATCGCTGTGATGTGCCGTAAACATCATAACTTTACCTCACAAACCTATTGTCGCATATTCCAGAGACCCTGATCGAGAAGTTCCGGCCGGACATGCGCATGCTCTCGCTGGGCTCGTACTCGCTGTGGGAGACGCACGGGCCGGACGACGAGCGCCGCCTGGAGCCGCACGAGAAGCCGCTGCTGGTGCAGCTCAACTGGCACGCGGACGACCGCGAGGGCCGCTTCCTGCTCAAGTGCACTACTAATGCCGACGTGAGTAAATCATTAGAAACCTAATCGAACATTCCAGAGACCCTGATCGAGAATTTCTGATGGACATGCTCTCGTGGATGATCGCGAGGGCCGGTTCCTGCTCAAGTGCACTACTAATGCTGACGTGAGTAAATCATTAGAAACCTAATAGAACATTCCAGAGACCCTGATCGAGAATTTCTGATGCGCATGCTCTCGTGGATGATCGCGAGGGCCGGTTCCTGCTCAAGTGCACTACTAATGCTGACGTGAGTAACTCATTAGAAACCTAATCGAACATTCCAGAGACCCTGATCGAGAATTTCTGATGCGCATGCTCTCGTGGATGATCGCGAGGGCCGGTTCCTACTCAAGTGCACTGCTAATGCTGACGTGAGTAAATCATCCTAAACCTAATCGAACATTCCAGAGACCCTGATCGAGAATTTCTGATGCGCATGCTCTCGTGGATGATCGCGAGGGCCGCTTCCTGCTCAAGTGCACTACTAATGCTGACATGAGTAAATCAACCTAAACCTAATCGAACATTCCAGAGACCCTGATCGAGAATTTCTGATGCGCATGCTCTCGTGGATGATCGCGAGGGCCGGTTCCTACTCAAGTGCACTACTAATGCTGACGTGAGTAAATCATTAGAAACCTAGTCGAACATTCCAGAGACCCTGATCGAGAATTTCTGATGCGCATGCTCTCATGGATGATCGCGAGGGCCGCTTCCTACTCAAGTGCACTACTAATGCTGACGTGAGTAAATCTTCCTAAACCTAGTCGAACATTCCAGAGACCCTGATCGAGAATTTCTGATGCGCATGCTCTCGTGGATGATCGCGAGGGCCGGTTCCTGCTCAAGTGCACTACTAATGCTGACGTGAGTAAATCATCCTAAACCTAGTCGAACATTGCAGAGACCCTGATCGAGAATTTCTGATGCGCATGCTCTCGTGGATGATCGCGAGGGCCGGTTCCTACTCAAGTGCACTACTAATGCTGACGTGAGTAAATCATTAGAAACCTAATCGAACATTCCAGAGACCCTGATCGAGAAGTTCCGTCCGGACATGCGCATGCTCTCGCTGGGCTCGTACTCGCTGTGGGAGACGCACGGGCCGGACGACGAGCGCCGCCTGGAGCCGCACGAGAAGCCGCTGCTGGTGCAGCTCAACTGGCACGCGGACGACCGCGAGGGCCGCTTCCTGCTCAAGTGCACTACTAATGCTGACGTGAGTAAATCATTAGAAACCTAATCGAACATTCCAGAGACCCTGATCGAGAAGTACTCGCTGTGGGAGACGCACGGGCCGGACGACGAGCGCCGCCTGGAGCCGCACGAGAAGCCGCTGCTGGTGCAGCTCAACTGGCACGCGGACGACCGCGAGGGCCGCTTCCTACTCAAGTGCACTACTAATGCCGACGTGAGTAAATCATTAGAAACCTAATCGAACATTCCAGAGACCCTGATCGAGAATTTCTGATGGACATGCTCTCGTGGATGATCGCGAGGGCCGGTTCCTGCTCAAGTGCACTACTAATGCTGACGTGAGTAAATCATTAGAAACCTAATAGAACATTCCAGAGACCCTGATCGAGAATTTCTGATGCGCATGCTCTCGTGGATGATCGCGAGGGCCGGTTCCTGCTCAAGTGCACTACTAATGCTGACGTGAGTAACTCATTAGAAACCTAATCGAACATTCCAGAGACCCTGATCGAGAATTTCTGATGCGCATGCTCTCGTGGATGATCGCGAGGGCCGGTTCCTACTCAAGTGCACTGCTAATGCTGACGTGAGTAAATCATCCTAAACCTAATCGAACATTCCAGAGACCCTGATCGAGAATTTCTGATGCGCATGCTCTCGTGGATGATCGCGAGGGCCGGTTCCTACTCAAGTGCACTACTAATGCTGACGTGAGTAAATCATTAGAAACCTAGTCGAACATTCCAGAGACCCTGATCGAGAATTTCTGATGCGCATGCTCTCATGGATGATCGCGAGGGCCGCTTCCTACTCAAGTGCACTACTAATGCTGACGTGAGTAAATCTTCCTAAACCTAGTCGAACATTCCAGAGACCCTGATCGAGAATTTCTGATGCGCATGCTCTCGTGGATGATCGCGAGGGCCGGTTCCTGCTCAAGTGCACTACTAATGCTGACGTGAGTAAATCATCCTAAACCTAGTCGAACATTGCAGAGACCCTGATCGAGAATTTCTGATGCGCATGCTCTCGTGGATGATCGCGAGGGCCGCTTCCTGCTCAAGTGCACTACTAATGCTGACATGAGTAAATCAACCTAAACCTAATCGAACATTCCAGAGACCCTGATCGAGAATTTCTGATGCGCATGCTCTCGTGGATGATCGCGAGGGCCGGTTCCTACTCAAGTGCACTACTAATGCTGACGTGAGTAAATCATTAGAAACCTAGTCGAACATTCCAGAGACCCTGATCGAGAATTTCTGATGCGCATGCTCTCATGGATGATCGCGAGGGCCGCTTCCTACTCAAGTGCACTACTAATGCTGACGTGAGTAAATCTTCCTAAACCTAGTCGAACATTCCAGAGACCCTGATCGAGAATTTCTGATGCGCATGCTCTCGTGGATGATCGCGAGGGCCGGTTCCTGCTCAAGTGCACTACTAATGCTGACGTGAGTAAATCATTCTAAACCTAGTCGAACATTGCAGAGACCCTGATCGAGAATTTCTGATGCGCATGCTCTCGTGGATGATCGCGAGGGCCGGTTCCTACTCAAGTGCACTACTAATGCTGACGTGAGTAAATCATTAGAAACCTAATCGAACATTCCAGAGACCCTGATCGAGAAGTTCCGTCCGGACATGCGCATGCTCTCGCTGGGCTCGTACTCGCTGTGGGAGACGCACGGGCCGGACGACGAGCGCCGACTGGAGCCGCACGAGAAGCCGCTGCTGGTGCAGCTCAACTGGCACGCGGACGACCGCGAGGGCCGCTTCCTGCTCAAGTGCACTACTAATGCTGACGTGAGTAACTCATTAGAAACCTAATCGAACATTCCAGAGACCCTGATCGAGAATTTCTGATGGGCATGCTCTCGTGGATGATCGCGAGGGCCGGTTCCTGCTCAAGTGCACTACTAATGCTGACGTGAGTAAATCATCCTAAACCTAATCGAACATTCCAGAGACCCTGATCGAGAATTTCTGATGCGCATGCTCTCGTGGATGATCGCGAAGGCCGGTTCCTACTCAAGTGCACTGCTAATGCTGACGTGAGTAAATCATCCTAAACCTAGTCGAACATTCCAGAGACCCTGATCGAGAATTTCTGATGCGCATGCTCTCGTGGATGATCGCGAGGGCCGGTTCCTGCTCAAGTGCACTACTAATGCTGACGTGAGTAAATCATTAGAAACCTAATCGAACATTCCAGAGACCCTGATCGAGAATTTCTGATGCGCATGCTCTCGTGGATGATCGCGAGGGCCGCTTCCTGCTCAAGTGCACTACTAATGCTGACGTGAGTAACTCATTAGAAACCTAATCGAACATTCCAGAGACCCTGATCGAGAATTTCTGATGGGCATGCTCTCGTGGATGATCGCGAGGGCCGGTTCCTACTCAAGTGCACTACTAATGCTGACGTGAGTAAATCATCCTAAACCTAGTCAAACATTCCAGAGACCCTGATCGAGAATTTCTGATGCGCATGCTCTCGTGGATGATCGCGAAGGCCGGTTCCTACTCAAGTGCACTGCTAATGCTGACGTGAGTAAATCATCCTAAACCTAGTCGAACATTCCAGAGACCCTGATCGAGAATTTCTGATGCGCATGCTCTCGTGGATGATCGCGAGGGCCGGTTCCTGCTCAAGTGCACTACTAATGCTGACGTGAGTAAATCATTAGAAACCTAATCGAACATTCCAGAGACCCTGATCGAGAATTTCTGATGCGCATGCTCTCGTGGATGATCGCGAGGGCCGGTTCCTGCTCAAGTGCACTACTAATGCTGACGTGAGTAAATCATCCTTAACCTAATCGAACATTCCAGAGACCCTGATCGAGAATTTCTGATGCGCATGCTCTCGTGGATGATCGCGAGGGCCGGTTCCTACTCAAGTGCACTGCTAATGCTGACGTGAGTTTTGTACCTGAGAGATCCACAAAAAATCACGCTATTTTAGGATAAAGTCTCGGGCAATTAGAGATTTAACAATGATTTCAGGTATAGCACAGGTTTTTTTGGTGCAATAGAAGTGGCACATACTGCCTGGTGTTCCGTTTGAGAGCCCGTAATTATTTTGGATAAACCGGGAATATGATATGGGCGATGCAATTGAACTAGTGTGGAGTGGATTTGTGACGTGATTATGTCAAAAAGTAGACAGATTGAATATACTTAGCTTACCTTCTCAGTTCTCTCGTTGGCGAACTGAAATGAAAAACATTAGTAATAATAACGTTAGCGTTACTTGTTACAACAAACGCAGTTGCTAGTACCCAACGTAGTAGCTAATTCGAACATATTGCAACTGCAGGTTTCGATTGGCGTTCGTAAATAGATCCAAATGATCGAATGATCAAAGTAACTTTGATGTGGATGTGTGTCTCTCGATAAATCGCGATCAAACGTTCGCTATATTTATAGTCATCGAAAAGGTTTCGCAAGTTTCGTCCCAGTCATCGCGATTACATGTAATTTATAGCAATTAGACACTGCAACGACAAAGACAAGTGTCATTCATATGATTCATGCTCGACTGCTCGTGTGTTTGCAAGTAAACAAATGCCTATATTTTAGCAATGTATAGCTGCAAAAGAGCGTACCCGGTTTATAAATGAATTAATACATTACAAATTACAACTAATATTACAAGCGGAAGTCTTTCTAGTATTGTTATGCAATTCCGTATCATATTTTTTTTATATTAATCAGGACATTTATAATGCATACATCACCACAACAATTTCTTAAGGTGCATGCAGACCAAAAGAGCATTCGCTGTTCTATCCCCCTACTCTACGAAATTCGATCGTTATGTGCTGTTACAAATGTTATACATTGGTTGGCTTTTGTCGTCTTTCTTTGTTTTTTACTTTGCTCAATGGCTGTTTGTATCATATCCTTTTAGAATCGTCTAAAAGTGGCTGCCCATACTACACCAAAAAACGCTGTATTGACTATTGACAAGGGCACAGACAGAAATCATCGAATGTTGTTTTCAATTACAAGCT
>JALPQI010006904.1:0-52392 GCA_025490895.1 Thaumatotibia leucotreta
TGATCATGATAAGTGTATATTATTTTAAGCAATTATCTTCCCAGCCTAACATTTTAAACAATTACCCCGGATATTACGGAGCTAAAGCGCTAAGCCCCCAATCCACAACAAAAGCAACTTCCAGCAACTTCAGCATTCTATTCCGAACTCGAAAGTTGAAAAGTGTAAAATCTAAAACGCGCTAGATGGGAGCAGGGTTGCCAGCTTGTTCAAAATGTAGAATCTAATTTTTATTTAATTTTTATCTATTTATTTATTATTTATCCTGTGGTGTCCCACTACTGGGCAAAGGCCTCCGGCAAAGGCCTCCCTTTTTTTTCCATGCGTCTTCGTCCAATGCGACACTGGACCAAACTTTTCTAAAAACGATTCTCTAAAAAAAAGTAAATAAATATGATAAATTGATGCTTCTACAGCATTTGAGTTGATGCATATCGTGAAACACATTCGCGATTTTTACGTTAATACTAATAAATATCAATAATTTTAATTAAAAATTATTTTAAGTTCGTAATAAACCCAAGATTGTGTTCTAAAAGTGCCTGATTATGGAATAATGCAAGTTTTTATACGTTTAGGTTCGTTTAATTTTTTTTTAGATTCTACTTACGATATTAGTATAGAATCTGTAGAGTTTGTGCTGATTTGAGAATTACAAAGCTGGAAGTCCCGGTTTTAAATCCCGGCGAGGGCATCTCATTGTGAATTTTCACAACCTTTTCATTTTTTCTGAGCTTCAAATTAATATAAATCCCTTTGATTGATAACATTAAAATGACGACTTTTCACAACAACTTAACAATGTAAATCCTCGATTCGAATGCACATGTTTAATGATAAACATCATTTTTTCTCTTTGTGTCACTGTCTTTAATAAGTGCAACAAATATGTGCCTTTCATTCATGACTTCTGACCCTAGTTTTTAACTGACTTCAAAAAAGGAGAAGGTTCCCAATTCGAATGTTTTTTTGTTGTTGTATGTATGTTACCCGATACCTATCTCCGAGAATCGTGAACCGATTTGATTTTTTTTGTAATTTAACGTGTATAACCCCGAGACGTTCCCGTATGCACCAAGTTGGGGTCTGATGATGGGATCTTGAAGAAATCGAAGGATCTCTTCAAATGTTATAGGTACCTACATGTGGCGCTTTTGGTTATTTTAATTTATTTACAAGCATTCGCATTCAGAAAGTAGGATTTGATGATAAGAAACCAATGATGGAAACAAGTCGAGGATCTTGAAGAAATTGATTGAAGTCGGTATTTTAAATTTTAAATTTGGTGCTTATACACAAAAATATTGTACATAAATTCTTTTCTAGTTTCCAGTGACAACCCTACTAGAAACCTAGCAAAACTGTTGCTCGTGCGTTTCGAACGCGCCAACAATCTACGATAAATGAACTAGAACTGTGGCTGAAGTATTTTGCCTTTTACTAACTTTTGTAGCGGTTTGGCTCGAGTTGGCTGCCACCTTGCATTTTTCAATGTGAGATACTTTGTTGCCGTTTTAGCGAGGATGCTGTGACGCTGGGTACTGAACTATCGTAGACATGTTTCATAGAGACATTTGTTCGAGTGCTTTAACCGCCGTGACTTCGGTGGTATTCATATTCATATTCCTTATTGATAATAGTATTACATATTTAAATTACAAGATTTCAAAATGATCATGCCAACTTAATACTACCTAATACTAAATATATAATAATAAATCGCATAAGTTAGATTAAAATAAATAAATAAAATAAAATTTAAATGTCCAATATTTCATTTATACTGTAAAAAGCATTGTCCACGAGCCATTTCTTCAATCTTTGAAAAAAATATTATTATTTGTAATGTTACTAATGCTATTCGGAATAGCATTATATAATTTTGGACCTATGCCACACGTTGTTTTGGAAGACTTGGTCAGCCTAAATCTGGGTATTTCAAGCAAACCTGTGTTCCTAACTCTTAGGTCTCTTAGGTTACCCGTCTGATGCGGAAAAAAGTCAATATTTTTTCTAACGTGTTTTACTATAGGTAACATTAGGTATTACCCGATTTTCGTAACTATTTATTTTTATATCTTGGTAGTTGTTAACTACGACTACCAATATATCCAAAAGTCTTTGCATCTCTAACGAGATTCGTGTGATAAGGCTGCCACCTAAGTCACAGCGGTTGAAACGCTCGGAGAAATGCCCATTTACTGCTTAAGACCTGTTAATTCGGAGTGCGGGGGGCGGGGAAATGAAAGACGCGCGTTCCGTATAGCTACATCTAATCGACTGAATCTGATGCGGTCGCAGCCGCATTACTTATTACTAACATCCCTCCACGCTTAGCCTAAAAATAGTTCTCACAGTTTGTAGTTCACAATATTACGTTTCCTTCGAGGGGGAAGCGGCTCAGCCACCGGCGGCGACGAGGCTGGTGACTCAAACTGCTCGGAAGTTTCTTCAGCTGAGTCAGGCGTTGGTACGCTTTAGTTTGCCGATGCTTGCTCACTGTCCAGAAAACGGGTATCTGCATCCGTCTGCTCTTCCGAGGGTAGTACCGACAAATCTTCAGAGATACTGGACCCCTGTCTCATCTCACTGGATGTCTGTGTGTCTAAGCCGCCAGATTGCTGAATCTGCATAGCGTCGCAATTTTGTGCTAATGGTACAATGATGGCAGGCATTTCAGTCTCTGACTGGTCAATGCTTGTCCTGTTTGGTTGAACATCCGAAGTATCTTGAGTCACTTCCTCCCCTTTTAATTTCAGAAGTTGATTAGCGTGTCTTTTCACAATGGTGTTGCATCCACTTAATCTGACGGAGTACAAACAGTTACCGGTTTGGCTTAATATAGTTCCCTTAGCCCAATAGTTTTTTTGCGCACTGTACATTTTGACTAATACTAGTTCGTTTACTGTAAAGTCTACGATTCGCTTACCACCGTAATGTTTACACTGCAAAAACTGCTTATCTTTTACGACGCATTCCAGTGCTGCGTCAGCTGATGTTGGCCGATGAATAGCAAGGGTATCTAACCTACTTCGTAACTTGTGGCCGAAAACGATTTCGGCAGGTGACTTTCCGGTTGTACTGTGGACCGAGTTTCTATAACGCATCATAAATTCATGCATTTTACAAGTGAATTTTTTTGGATTAACACCAGACAAAATAAATGACTTCAATGCCTTTTTTACTATTTTAACGTACGCTTCAACCTGTCCGTTGCTACTCGGGTTATAGGTTGGTGAAGTTAAATGAGTAATTCCGTTCCTCGCACAAAAGTCCTCAAATTCCGCCGAAACAAAAGAGCTACCGTTATCAGTACATGGTGTGAAACAACCCAAACCTGGACATCACCTCGCATGTTTTTTCTATAACTACTTTCGAGCCGTATCCGTTTGAGACGTCAAAACATTCGGGCCACTTTGAATAAGCGTCAATGACAATCAAATACATCCGATTATTTAAGGGCCCTAAAAAATCTAAATGAACACGATAAAATGGGTGCGGCGGGAACGTCCAGGGCGTGAGAGGAGCTCGCGGGGGCGAAGGTCGTAACGAAGTACATATATCGCATAACGCAACAAAATTATCTATGCCTGCAGACATGCCCGGCCACCAAAACCGGTTTCGAGCCTCTGCTTTCATTTTATTGCTACCTAAGTGACCTATGTGCAGTTCTGTTAGAATTTTCTTCCGACAATTAGTGGGAATTATGACCTTATGACCTCTAGTTAAGCAAGAGTTTTCTACAGCTAACTCGTTTCTGTTAGCCCAATAAGGTCTTAAGCATTCGCTAACTTTAGTGGGCCAACCTTGCAATACATACCTACATACGATCGAGAGTACATCATCGGCCGCCGTTTGTTTACCTAACTCACTAATTGTTATTAACTGGTCATTATCGTAAACAAAATTTATATAAGTAGCCCTGTCGACAGATGCGGCTGACTCGGTGTCAGCTGATTCCTTATCGCTGACCGAGCGGCTCAGATAGTCGGCCGCATTATGTGCACTGCTTACATACTCGATAATGAAGTTATATGACATTAGGTATATGGCGTACCGTTGTAACCTATTTGCCGTCACTTCTGGTATACCTTTGTGTGGGTTAAATATTGACAATAAGGGTTTGTGGTCAGTTCTGAGGACAAAAGGAACCGACCGACCATATAAATAATGGTGATACTTGCGCACCGCGTAAATCAACGCAGTTGCTTCCTTTTGGATCTGACTGTACCCTTTCTCAGCTGATGTGAGTGATCGCGATGCATACGATACTGGTCTCTCGATCCCGTCGGCCCCAATCTGGGATAAGATCGCCCCAAGACCCCAAGGTGACGCATCTGTAGTTAAAATTAATTTGGCATCTGGATCAAAGTGAGCCAACGTTTTTTCGGAACTTAATTCCTGTTTTATGGTAGATACGGCTACGTCATGTTCTTTGTTCCATTGCCACGGAACATTTTTTTGTAATAGATTGTGTAACGGGCTTAGAATAGACGACGCATTTCTCACAAAGTTGCGGTAATAATTTACCATACCTAGAAATGATTTGAGTTCACTAATATTTGAAGGAGTTTTTGCATTAATTATTGACTCAATTTTATCCGAGCATTTGTGTAGACCATGTCGATCTATTTTAAATCCTAGATACGACACTGAGTTTTGAAACAACATGCATTTCTCTTTTTGCAATACTAATCCTGCCTTTTCCAACCTGTCAAATACCTTATTTAACCTCATGGAATGCTCAGCTTGATCACGTCCGGTGATTAAAATATCGTCTTGAAATACAGGGTGTTTGTTATATCATTAGCCATATTGCAATATGTGTTGGGTAAAGGCGTAAAAAAATATTTGGTAAAACAAAAATAATCCATTTTTCAATATCCTTTTTGTTATAGATTTTTTTTTTAATCCCATTATCTAACGAATGTTTGGTCACTATGACCACTT
The DNA here is from genome assembly GCA_025490895.1 of Thaumatotibia leucotreta. Taxonomy (NCBI): domain Eukaryota; kingdom Metazoa; phylum Arthropoda; class Insecta; order Lepidoptera; family Tortricidae; genus Thaumatotibia; species Thaumatotibia leucotreta. The sequence goes on from JALPQI010006904.1 coordinate 4,951, forward strand.
GCTTACTTTGCGTACTGCCCCATCATCTCATAACTGCCAAATCAGATTGGAGAGGGTGTTTGAGTTTGCAACTTTAATTAACCCGCATAAGGTAACTAATTCAATGCGTTCCTACGCGTGGTGGGGAATGGAGGTGGAGCTTAACTTGCAGGTAAATCTCACGAGACAGCATTATCAGTCTATCGCATACAGTACTAATAATGAAGGTATTTTGAGTTGCGCGCCGATCTGAGGGTAGTTTGACTCGAGCGCGTTTACGCAAGCGCACTCCTTCTTTGTTTACAGAGTGCTGTACAAATGGCACATGGCATCTTGCGATCAGCCGAGCCAGCATAATTTGACCTCAAGAACGGAGTAACTTAAATGTTCCGTCATACAAACGCGTACTGGTTTACCTCAGATATCGATTCTAATGCACTCTCTAAGCAAATTGAATTGTTGATGACGACGAGCAGGTACAGGTAGGTATGCGCTTGGGCAGTTTTAATCAAATAACAATCGTGTGTGCATGTAGTTAGGACATTTTATTCATTGTTTAGTGCCGATGGTGGGGTGAGTGATGTCGGCTGATCGGTGCTTGTGATGAACTCCTGATTGGCTAAGATTTGACTACTCAAACCTGCTACCCTTTTGTCTGCCATCGAATCGCACGGATTGAAACAAACTTCCCTAGTGACCACAAATTATGTTTTTGCCGGATAAAAAACGGAAAAAAAAAACTAAAAAAAGTATCACTTTTTTTTTCAAAAATGTTGTGTACTGGTGATCGCGAATGACATATCCAAATTTGGCTAACGACATAACAAACACCCTGTATTAACACTCCATCTAATCCCGATAGTATTTTGTCTAATGTCCGTTGAAATATTGAAGCTGCCGATGCCAAACCAAAAACTAATCTCGTAAATTTAAATAAACCTTTAATTGTGTTTATAGTTGTTAATAACTGTGATGACTCACTTAATACCAACTGATTGTAAGCCTGTGACAAGTCGAGCTTGGAAAATTGCTGACCGCCGTGTAATTTAGCAAATAGCTCTTCGATGCGCGGCAGAGGGTATTTTTCTATCGCTAACTGCTTGTTTAGGCTAACCGAATAATCGGCGCACAGGCGTATGTGGCCATTATGTTTTAATACCGGTACTACGGGGCTAGCATGTCATGCTCCACAGCAGCGCCACCATAGCTTTTTTGAATATGAGTATATAGGAAAATATCTACATAAAGTCTATAAAATTCTAGACTAGTTAAAAAAATATCTATATAACTAGCTTTATCGTGAGCTTCATTTCATTGTGGCGCTGCTGTAGAGCATACTTCACGGCAGCGCCACCATCAAATGTCTATAACTGTTTATCGTACAGGCACGTATATGGCATCAAATAATTCTATAACAATTCTATACCGACCTAGCATATGTAATTCCTCATTATATTTTGAATATACGGACATATCCCTCAAACCTATTGAGAAAAATATTTTTTTAGCGCCTGACCTAAAAATCAAGGCAATGACGCAAAAAGTGTAGAAATACTTAATTTCAGGTGGTTGTTTACTTACGTACTTTATGCGTACCCTTTAGCGTTAGAATTAAATGTTAGATGTATATTTTTCCTTGTTTACTTCATTTTAATTTATAGACTTATATTTCATGTTATTACACAATTCACATATACTTATTGGTATACCTACATCATAAGTTTACACCATTCATAGCCATTTTTTAAACTTAGTTGGAGGGTAGCTATTACGAAGAATAAATATAGACATAAACATCAGGTGCTAAAAAGTATTTAAATTATTTACAACTTCGTATCATCGCATTAGCGTATTCACTGCTCGCTTCATTTAATAAATATACTACTACACCCTCCATACAAGTTTGGCATTTAATTCGCAACATACCCAACGGTATTTTTACCATAAAGCCTGTTTGAAAGTAAGTATTTCTACACTTTTTGCGTCATTGCCTTGATTTTTAGTTCAGGCGCTAAAAAAAAATATTTTTCTCAATTACTTTGAGGGACATATCCGTATATTCAAAATATAATGAGGAATTTCATATGCTAGGTAGGTATAGAATTGTTATAGAATTATTTGATGCCATATACGTGCCTGTACGATAAACAGTTATAGACATTTGATGGTGGCGCTGCCGTGAAGTATGCTCTACAGCAGCGCCACAATGAAATGAAGCTCACGATAAAGCTAGTGATGTAGATATTTTTTTAACTAGTCTAGAATTTTATAGACATTATGTAGATATTTTCCTATATACTCATATTCAAAAAAGCTATGGTGGCGCTGCTGTGGAGCATGACATGGGCTAGCGTAGTCTGAAAATGACACAGGGACTAATATACCTAGTTCAACTAACCTATCTAACTCTTTTTCAACTTTAGGTCTCAGAGCAAATGGAACGGGTCTAGGCCTAAAAAATATAGGTTTTGACTCTGGTTTTAGGTGTAACTCAACAGAAACGCCCTTGCAACATCCTAATCCATTGGAAAATAGCCTTGGATAAGAGCGCGCTGCTTTTTCAATGTGACTTTCAACATCACATTTTTTTATTGACACTTTACTGACCAGTTCTAGGTTGAACCTAGAGATAAAATCCCTACCTAATAAACATGGGCCCTTTACACGTACCACATATAGCAGTAGAGTGACAGTTCGTTCGTTGTAGGTGATGGGCAGGTCGAGAGTACCCACGATCGGAATGTCGCTATTATTATAGGCATGTAAATCTGCATGACTTGGACGTAACGCGATGTGACTAAAATGAGAGTCATAGATTTTGTCTGGTATGGCAGTGACCGCGGAACCGGAATCTACTTCACAGCGTAGGTCAACTTCCCCAACCTGGACCGTCACCTCCATCGGCTCGCCATGAGAAGAACGAATGTTAAACATGGAATGCTTACCATCATCGCCAACATCAGCATCGACATCACCGTCGATATAGTTCTGACGATACACTTTTCTCCCTGAACACACACGCCGTAGATGACCTTTTAAACCGCATTTACCGCACTTATATCGCGCGAACCTACATGTCTCAGCCCCGTGTCCTTCGTAACCACATGCCGCGCAGACTACCTGCGATTTTAGCGTTGAGCTACCACCACCGCTATTGCTTCCAGCTCCACTGTACTTTGCATCGCGTGAGGTTGACGCCATCTTGTACACCGGTACCTCGGGACATGGCAACGTGCTCGTTATCACTGGCACCGCCTGCGTAGCACCCTGCCGAGCGCATTTAATTCTCTCTGCTACCGCCAATGCCTTGCTCAAGGTCAGATTTTCCATCTCCATGGTGAACAGCTTCTCTCGTTCATGTCCTGGCGTCATACCGAGGATAAAGCGATCCCGAAGAGTTTCATCTAGCGTGGTGGCAGAAAAACCGCAATCGACAGCCAACCCTCGAATGCGAGCTGCCCATTCCGCCATGCTCTCTGTAGATTTTTGAGTCGAAGAATAGAACTTGTTGCGTTCCGCAAACCCGCACTTAGCCGATTTTAAGTGACCATCAAAAAGTTTCACGAGCTCATCATATTCAAGGATTCCCACACACTTGGGTAATGCTAAATCCCGCAGTAGTTTGTAAGAACCCTCGGTCAGACTGCTTAGCAATATAGCTCGACGCTTACACTTCGCCTTGTCGACGGTAGCACCTATATCGTTGGCCACAAACCATTGTTCTAGGCGTTCTTTAAACACTATCCAATCTTGAACCTCGTGGTTGAACATAGTTAATGCTCCAATCGACACTTTAGCCATGATCACTGATTTTATTTTATTGTGCACGCGTGTAATTTTTAAATAGGTACGGCCCAGTCGCCACTGTTAATTCGGGGTGCGGGGGGCGGGGAAATGAAAGACGCGCGTTCCGTATAGCTACATCTAATCGACTGAATCTGATGCGGTCGCAGCCGCATTACTTATTACTAACAAGACCTACAATCGACATTTAAATAGAAATAGTGTAAGTTTACTTTTTTAAAACAACCGTGTTCGATTCCCGGGCGGGTAACAGTTTTTTTTTTTAAATGGATCAGGGATCGGACACTGGTTTTTCCATACAAAAGAACGGTTCTAATTTCGTTCTTCGGTATATAAAATTCTTTGTTAATCGAGTAATTCAAAAATACGAGGTTGCTAATTACACAAAATTTGAAGTACTTCATGAAGAGTGTAATACATTTTAAAATATTGAGCTATTTTGAGGTTTCAAAAAACAAACCGGTTCCGATCCCTGTATGCTTAGCACATGATTGGTATGCCAGTATGTCGCCGCGAGATAGATTTTCCATCTATTATTAAGTATATGAATAAAAAGAGGGATGGATAGTCTATCTCGCGGCGACATACTGTCGCACTACTAATCATGTACTAAGCCCCCTGGATGCTTAGCCAAGTTGCCAATCGCTAGCGCTTGGTAGCGTAGTTTTCCCTCTCTGTCACTCTTGCATATAAGTGCGACAAAGACAGTTAGCTGGCTTTCGCTTACGATTGACGATTAAGCGTTAGCGAGAGTTCCTAAGAACTTATTTTACTGTATTAAAACTTCCACTTATTATAAAGAAACTATATTTATTATAAAATAAGAACATCCAAGACTAAAACGTTTTTTCATAACCTCCCAGTACAATTGGCGGTAACATTGACAGACGTCACTGTGACGGATTCACAGAGTATGCAACACTTATCTTCGTATCTATAGTTTCAAACTTTCCCATACTGACCTATTTGAAGCCACCCTGTATGGGCACTTTGGAAATGGTTCATAAACGATACAAAAACAAGTAGACAGATAATATTTCTGGGTCGCTAAACAAAACCGTTCAAGGCCGAGCAGGCGGAAAGTTCATATTTTTCAATCCACAAAGTAACGGAGCCTTTACACAATTGCGACGGATTCTGAGCGAGCGCCCCGAACGATTTATCAAACAAACCAACATACAGCTCGATGAACAGCGGCAAAGATTAGATGAGTAAAGACTCGACAAATCTCATGTTTGGTTGAATTTAAACTTTCGTGAGACATAATAAATATAATATCCATCACACCTGTTCGGTAAGTGCGCCAATGGGCTGCGACGATGCGCGCTGCAGATACGCGACGTAAATGCGTCATTACGCCCTAGGGCAATCAAGGATTTTCATACAACATTACGTCGCACTAGCGCGGCGCCCGCCGCCCCACACTGGCGGGCGACGGCGCGCGCCGCGCCGGCATTTCTGTTATAAAAATGATAAATTTAAGTCATTCCTGATTTTGAGAAATGACTTAGACCATTTTAGAGTTACTTTTTTTGCCTTACAGATGTGATGAAAAACATTGTGTGTGCCACGGGCGGTACGAGAAATATGAACTAGTGTGAAGTAAAGCCCGCGCCTTCGGCACAATTTCTTATTTATCGCCCTTAATACACAATGTGACTAAATATACGTGAGTTTAACAGTTTAGTTATATTGATGTTTGGTTGCCTACAACTCGATATTAAGGATAGGTCGGTTAGGAGTGAACTATTGTACGCAGTTAAATGATTTATTAAATAAACCCGCAATACCTATTGATTATCAGAGAACGGATAAATGTGCGTCAATTTTCGCAATAATATGGACATTAGTTCAAAGTTGATTAAATTAATAAATAAACGAACAATTTCTTGAAATTAGATCGATGCTTTAAGGTGACTATTTACAATGGTTTTCATAGTTAAAGGCGTCAAATACGTAAAAAAATATTAATTGTTCAATCAACTTTGGAGTCATGTGCATATTATTGGGAACAATGACGCACATTTGTTCTATCTGTGTTCATGATGGAGCCACACAGAAAAATGTCGCGTCTATACTAATCTAGGTTCAAAATAAAACAGATTCCGGCCACCGCATTTGTTCACATCTAACTTGATATAAAAGGTAATCTGTACAAACGAAGGCACATCGGCAGGTTTACCACTCATTGGGAACTTCTTCCCAGTTAGTGATGTACGAAAATGTATAATCTGGGAATATTCCCATTTACATTACATTTACGGTTTTCAATAAAGTGGTAATTAGTAATTACACGTGATCGTTCGAGTCATGCAACCATTTTTTTTTTGGCCGTGTGGTGACGGCAGTAAGAATACATTTGTCACCACCCCAAATCCTCCTTCTGGTGAGGTAAGAGTCGACTAAGGGATTGAAGTGTCACTGATACGCATAGTTAATAGGAAAGGCCTACGTCCAGCAGTAGACTATCATAGGCTGATGATGATGATGAAACATTTTCAGTTGCCTGGCAATCTCATACTTTGGTTCAGCGACCGCACGCGGCGAACGATCAAGTTTATAAAGCCGCTTAATATTTCAAAAAGTATCAGCAAGACTAGCCAAGATTATATTCTGCAATCGTATACGATAAGCGATAAGTCACGTATCTGTCATTCTCATATATTTATTACTTCATCATTATCAGCGTATGATAGTCCACTGCTGGACGTAAGCCTCTCCTATTAACTATGCGTATAGACGCAGACGAATTAGGAGGTAAATGCCCATAATTGCCACGCTGGGCAAGCGGATTGGCGATCGCAGTAATGTGTCCACTATGATGACGCTGCTGCCCATCATCAATCTTTTATCAAATAATGGTCAGTAACACTTCAATGCCTTAGTCGACTTTTACGACACCCGCAGAAGTTGGGGTGGTGACAAATGTATTCTTACTGCCGTCACCACACGGCCAATTATTACTTATTTATCGCTTATCGTAACAAAATGCAAAATGGCATCTCGGCTAGGTCTACCGGACTTATCATTTCCTTCATATTGTCATTTTTATTTTTATAGGTTACGCATATACATCACACATCATCAGCCTATCTCAGTCCACTGCTGGACGTAGGCCTCTCCTATCAACTACGCATATGGACGCAGTAGGAGGTACATAATCTACTCATAATCGCCACGCTGAACAAGCGGATTGGCGATCGCAGTAATGTAAGATTGATGATGGGCAGTGGCCATGGCCCACCCTTACATTTTTGTGATGAATCTTACATTATAGAGAAATAACAAATGCATGAGATTACCAATGTAACATGTAATTTACTAAAGATATCCTACTTAATTGTCGTTACAAACCTGGCTGAAATTAAAGTATTTTTAATCTCATGCTAATTAGGCGTCCCTAAAAGTCATACATATGTGATTATACATAACAAACTATCTATAATTGCATATGTATAAGGGCATTTTCACTTTTAGTGATACCTAATTATCGTGAGATTAAAAATACCTTAATTTCAGTCAGGTTTATAAAGACAATAAAATTAAGTACGATACCTTTAGTAAATTACATGTTACATTGATATTCTTATGCATTTGTTTTTTCTCTATACAGGTAATACATATAATCAAGAATATTACAGGAACAGCACATCACTATTCCAACGAAGGCTTGAGGGCAAAGCCTCCATTTGCATTTGTAGGCCGAGATTAATTTACTTTGCCTGTGTGAGAAGTTTGCGCCAACATCAGGAAACTACCCAATGATTGAAGTAATATCGACCCCAGGTTTTAGGGTTCTGTACCACAAGGTTAAGCTCTGCTGGGTTCTGTGGAGGAACTTAGGTGGTTGGAGTAACTCTGTACCGTGTGTCATGCCAATGCCAATTGGGTGTCCCTAAAAGTGAAAATGCCCTATGTTGTTCTGCCCTGCTAAGCGAAATAGCGATATCTCAAAAATAGAGGCATTTGGAAATGGAATCGTCAGCTTTAGAATTTAAGGTGCATGTTTGCATTAAATTTTATTTTTATATTAACGCTATCATGCTTAGCGTTTTTGTTGTATTTTGGCAATTTTTTCCGCAACTTGACTTCAAACGTGCTTATTTTGGTACGTGGTACCTACTTGTTGGGAACTTCACATATACCCTTGAATTTCGCAGATGTATGAAAATGCCCTAACACACTTGTTAAGTATCCCCGGATAATATCCCGAAAGGAAATTTCTCAAACAATGTAAAAGCCCATACGGTAAGTACTTCAACAAAATGACTTGAAGCGTGAATTTATCAACTTCATAATAATCACACAGGTCTGTTCAAAACTCCCAAGTTAGTCAATTGTCAAAATTGTACCGTCGGCCACTTTGTGTGATTAGTCGGAAGTTTGGGAACCGTTGCTAGCGTTTGAGTACCGCTGGAAATTGGGAAGTTTAAGGATTTCATGTATGGGTGGTATTGTGTTTAATTTGACGTTTGTATATTAATAAATCACAAACTGTTGAGAACTGGGTTATTTGAACTAACAATAAGTATTAAAGTGTAACTATCACTTTCAATTATTGGTCGTGTGGAGACGACAGAAAGAATACATTTCAGGAATGTCTTTTTAAAAGGGCTTATTACTAGTGATCGTTATCAACGTGCGCTATTGTTGGCAAAGTATGGTTGACAGAAAAATCAAATACACATTAATATTTCACAAATAATAAATAAATAAATAATAAATAAATAAATAAATATCTTGGGACATCTTACACAAATCGACCTAGTCCCACGGTAAGCTCAATTAAGGCTTGTGATGTGGGTACCAGGCGACTATATATATAATAGATAGATACATATAGATACTTAAATACATAGACAGCCATGACCAAGGAACAAATATTCGAACCCGGAACCTCCAGCTTCGTAGGCAGGGTCACTACCAACTAGGCTACGGAGGCTGACAAATAAATTAGCTATTAGCTGTTATTAGCTGAATTATAGTAGGTAATTTTAATTATAATTATTAATTACTTACACATCTTTTGATCACGTATCGAAATAACACTTATCAAACGACTAAGATTTATTCATAAGATTCGGTTGTCATACGTTCACGTCAAATTGAAAAAAAAAAAATTTATAACACTGATCTTACTCCGCTTGAAATAGTTACTTAAATATTTATTTTGATTAAAATAAAAACTTTATACACACATTTGAAATACTATTACGTGACATAAATTAATGTCAGTAGATTTTACATTTTTTAAAGTAGGATAAAGTTTGTATGTATCCTAAGGTTAGTAAAATTTTATTTTCGAGTATTAACATTTGCATAATAACAAAATATAATTTTCAAATATTTCTGTCAACCATAGCCATTGCCACACAACTTATTACCACTTTGCCCAGTCAAGGGCATAAATATGTATACACTTTTTATCTTATATCGTTTAAATAAGGTGCAAAAGTGTATACATATTTTTGCCCTTGACTGTCCATAGGGATTATTTGTCTTAAGAAAACAGAAAAATAAACCTCATTGACAAAGTGAAAAGATACTCCTCTTTTGCCACCGCAACTCTTTCCGTAGGTGTCGTAAATCGAGTAAGGGATTGTAGTATTACTGACCAGTCTTTGATAGAAGATTGATGATGGGCAGCAGCGTCATCATAGCGGACACATTACTGCGATCGCCAACCCTCTTGCCCAGCGTGGAAATTATGTGCTTTTACCTCCTAAACCTCTCTCCATCTGTCTTCCTTTCCAGATCTCTCTCAGATCGGACTTTGCCTTGCCTTAACTTGCCTTTACCGCATCATCATCACCAAAATCATTTTCTCTCTCGCCATGCCCATGGCAAATCTTCCTTCAACAGCCTCTCAACACCGTCCCCAAATGACGGTGCAACGACCGTCCCACCCTTGTGGGATGCGACCCGGCCACAGCTGCAGTAGCGGAAACGCGGGAGCAGCCACACATACTCCAGGAGGAGTATCGTTTGTATATTCAGTCACCTCCTAATGCGTACATACGCATAGTCAATAGAAGATGCCTACGTCCAGCAGTGGACTGAGACAGGCTGATGATGTGTGTGAGATAAAAGTCAGACCTAACTTGAGGATTTATTCTGTTTTTAGTACTTCAATAAAATGCACCAATCCCAAGTAGTAAAGAACGTTTGAGTCATTCACCGAAGCTCTTGTGGATTTTATCACTTAAAGCTCCGTGATAAGTTTTAAAAGCGGTATCCGTGTACTTTGAGAAATTTAATATTCTCGCAAGTCAGGTCGGGTCGGTCGCGAGTTTTTTTTAGTCGCTCACAATTTGCTGGCACGTGCGGCTACAACGCTGCGGCGGTGTAGCCAAAGACCTTTCATGGCAAGACTGATTATGAAAATGTGAAAATGCGACGGGCAATTGTGTCAAATGAGGAGTTTTGATTTGACTGTCTCCGTAGGTATGAGTTCGAATCCCGGCGAGGGCATTTGTGTGTTTAATCACAAACATTTATTTTTGAGTCATGTTGGTTTTTATAGGCATGCATGTATTTATTTATTTATTTAGATTTAAATCAGTTACACAGCAATACAGTTAGAACACCAAGGCATGGTGAACTACAAAAAAAATAAAAACATATTAAACAATGTAAATATTATATGTTATAATTATGTGACAATGACAATTAAATACCGAAGTGTACCAAAGCTGCTATGCTATTCTCTTATTGACACATTCGACGCTGCGTTCGTCAATGAGCTCGATGTCGAGACAGCCTTGTCTAAAATCCTAGCTGTTTGATTTGACATTAGGAATCGAGGCTGTGAGCGAGGTTGTGGGCGAGTTCGTCGCTGTTTTTCGTTAGAGAATACGAAGTTCATACATTAAACGTCAAACTTTCGACGCAATGTAGTTCCAGCTCACGCCGCATTCGTCGCCGAGCACTAGTGTCGTTTAAAGTACATTATTGAATACCATTTTTAGGCTCGACGCTGCCGCAGCACTGACACAGCGCTGACAGCAAGGCGGTTTCCTTAGTGAATAACACTGCTGGAGGAGGGATTCAAACACACGTCCTCAGCTTTCGCGGCTGATGACTAAGCCATTCGGCCATTTTAGCTCAGCGGATATCGTTAAAATATGATAAATGTTAGGTCAGTTGTTTTTTTCATAATGACATACTAATAAAATAAAATAAGTAGGTATCTTGGGACACCTCACACAAATCGACCTAGTCCCACGGTAAGCTCAATTAAGACTTGTGATGTGGGTACCAGACAACGATGTATATAATAGATAGATACATATAGATACTTAAACACATAGACAGCCATGACCTAGGAACGAATATTTGTGATAAATAAATACACAAATAATGCCCTCGCCGGGATTCAAACCCGGAACCTCCAGCTTCGTAGGCAGAGTCACTACCAACTAGGCTACGGAGACTGACAATATATAGTAATGAATGTCAGTAGTCGATAAATGAAAAGTCCCTATTACAGCTCAAAAATGCCACCAGAATTACGACCACTGATAATTAATATAAATAAATAATATTTTAGCCTATATAATGTCCCACTGCTGGGCACAGGCCTCCTCCCATATATGAGAGGGATTGGGCTATAGTCCACACGCTGGCCCTAAGCGGGTTGGGAACTTCACATACACCTTTGAATTTCTTCGCGGATGTATGCAGGTTTCCTCACGATGTTTTCCTTCACCGAAAGCTAATGGTAAATATCATCTGATATTTCGTACATAAGTTTCGGAGAAACTCATTGGTATGAACCAGGATTTGAACCCACGACCTCCGGATTGAAAGTCAAACGTCTAAACCACTGAGCCACCACTGTCACTTACTGATAATTACTTACATTTTATTTATAGTTCGGGAATCATTATTTGACCGACTGTTATCTTCCTTACGACTTTTTGTTTTGCGTTAACACTTACTAGATAATCAGCAGTCTAGCACTTTTCTATTGTTAATGACGCAAAACAAAAAGTCGTAAGTGAGATAAGAGTCGGTCAAATAATATTTCCCGAACTATACACCTAAAAATTAGAATAAATAAAAGTAGACGTATATGCAATCCCTTACAAGGCTAGGCGCCTTTGACCATTCTCTAAGGGCAAGCAATACGAGTACATGCCTGCACCTCCTATTAGAATACTTTACAGTTTTCTAGAATAGCTAGAGAGAGCTGGTGCTGCCATCTATTGAACGTATTGCGAAAACACAAATCAAATTATTTATTAACTAAATATTTTGATTTGTACTTTTATTTTTTTTCCAGTAGTCACCCTATTTAATTCTATATAAATTATAAATATTAGATGTCATACTACTGGCCTTTAGCCTTTGCGTCTATTTCAGACGATTTCAGGTGTAAATGCCCTGAAGACATCGCTTTTGGTGGCTAAATAGACCTATGCGAGAGCATGATGTCATATACCAAAGAAAAACGATCAAGATCACCTAATGTCCGAGGTGGGGATGTATACGAGGAAGTAGACGTTTCAAACAAAAAACAGAATTACCTCAGCGACTAGGATGAATACGACACAGCGTTTCCTTTGCCGACGATTTTGCCGCCACTGTCAGGAAATCAAATTACAGTTAGTTCCCGCAGGGATTGAGACTTCAGACTTGGCTATTTAAATATTATTATATTATAATCCTCATCTCGGCATCTTTTTAGTTGGGTCAAAATTCTTTTCGTTGCCTTGTTTAATACCACTCTATCACGTTTTTAGTTGCTGTTTCGACTCGGTATATAAAAAAAATCCGGTGCAGTTGTATTTCTTTTTCACACTTTTTTCACTTTTTCTTTAATCCATACATGAGAAATTGAAAACAAAACATCATCTCATATAAAAATCACAACTCTGTCACGATTTTTAGGGACACAAAATAAGACAACGAAAATAATTTTGACCCAGTTATATTCTATATTTCAATATGACTTGATAATTTGGATTAACTATAAGATTGTCTCGAATATATTGATACACCACATACATTTTTAGTTAAAATTGTTGATTCTATTCGTTTTAACGTAAAAATATATTTGCGAATGTATTTCACGATATGGGCGAAAAATGTCACCAAAGACGTCAAATGTCGTCAAAAATTCATATTAATATCTTAAGGTTTTTCGGTTAATAAATGGCAAATAGCCGTGTGGTGACGGCAGTAAGAATACATTTGTCACCACCTCAACTCCTCCTGCGGGTGTCGTAAGAGTCGACTAAGGGATTGAAGTGTCACTGACCATTATTTGATAAAAGATTGATAATCGACAGCGTCATCATAGTGGACACATTACTGCGATCGCCAATCCGCTTGCCCAGCGGGCGATTATGGGTATTTTCATTCTGATGCGTTTATGCGCATAGTTAACAGGAGAAGCCTACGTCCAGCAGTGGACTATCATAGGCTGATGATGATGATGGTGATGGAAATGGCAAATGTTATGGAAAGTCAGCCATGTTTGTTTACATTGTTTCTATTTTACTGACGAATAGTACAGTCAAATGCAAAAATAAATCGAAAGAATCCGCTCATAAATATCGACGTTCTTATTACACATAATTAGAGTGCACTGGGACATATTATTCTTTATTCCGCTACCTTAAGGTTGTCTGGAAGAGATCGCTTTTTAGCGATAAGACTGCCCATTGTAATACCTGTACTTGTAACACTGTATATCTGTTATTCTACTGTTATCATGGTGTACAATAAAGAGTATTGTATTGTATTTTTTAACATTTTTGTGTAGACCTTATTTTGTCTTTGACTGTACCTGTATCTAGGTGTTATGTGTAGGTGTTCAACAATCAGACATATTGAGATATAATTAATTTGTTTCTTGTAAACAAATGTATGTGCTGCTATTTTGTCTTGTATTGATTTATCTTCGTTGTAAGTTGAAGCCCATATTACTAGGAAACCTTAAAAGCTAAGTATATTGTTTACATTTATTTGTTAAATTAAAGGTATTTTCTTTGCAATAAATACTATTATTATTTGGATATCGTAATTACCTGTAGATTTCATTGATATATAAATTGTTTTACTGTTTTACATTCTTTACTCAACGTTTTCAAGAAATTAAATTTAAGATGCATAATTTTGAAACGGAGTACACATTTCATGTAGCTTATACTTTTGTGAACTGTTAATACTTGAAATTGATTGTCAGTAATGCATAATAATTATTACGAGTATTACCTGTTTTCATAGAAGCTCACATAAATAAATATAGTATTGAAAACAAAAAATATGGGTCATCTCGCGACTGCTACTTTATTCCAGTTTATTAAGCGTATCAAAACAAGTGTATTTTAATAATTTATGATTCATTTTCTAAAATTTTTATGTTCCAACAGAGTATTAAACTTAAACTGTAAAAAGCATATTTATAAATATTTTTTTATCGTAATAAAGTACAAAACATAAAATAACCATTTTTTTATCCTATCAAGAAACACGGTGGCCCTTATTTTCTTTTGAGGTGTAACTATAATAACATAATGTTCATTATTTAATATGATATGAAAATAGCCTACATTGTGAGCTCATAGTAAGGGTACAGCGCAGTAAGAACAAAGTTATAATCGCCTTCGATATTTTTCAAGTCCTCGCTTCAAACTTGAGGTCGGATTTGTTCGAATATAAATTTCAACATTTGGTTACGAATAGAATGCGAAAACTTCGAGTTCACGCCAACCATAGCAAGTCGTTTTCAAAAAATGTACATGGGTATTCTTTCAAAAGTATTGCACGTTATTCATATTTTTTTTTACAATTTTCCAACTTCTAAAAACAATTTTGGTCTAAAACTGCCATTTTTGCCTATACCAAGATCTCTGCGTCGGTGTTTCTATGCGATTTTGTTACGCGTTTTTTTTGTTCATTACCATGACCACTTTATTTACCGTTTTATAAAAGCAAACGAGACTATTATGCCAGAATAGCAGACAAACATGCGTCTGCTACAAGATAATCGAAAATGACTCCACTGTTTATACGCAGTTCGTCAATAATTTGGGAATGGTAATGACTTGATTGTTGCGACTGAATAATCGCATAGAACTACCCGCGTACGTAATGTAGTCAAAAGTTGTATTTAGTCAGTACGCGCCGGCGCTCGCGAGTCGTGAGGCGTGAATGCGCTCAGTGCTTGATAATGGAGACCTAGGCTCTCTGAAACATGTAGCGCGTAGTGACTAAATACACGCGAGTTTAACCGTTTAATTATATTTATAGTTATACACAATACTCATGAAAGCTTAAATTCAATTAAAAAGTTTTTTAGTATGTAAATAAATAAATAATATTATCTTGGAAAATCTTACACAAAATCAACCTTCTCCCACGGTTAGTTCAAGGCTTGTGATGTGGGTACCAGCCGACGATATAATGTATAATACGTAGATACTTAAACACACATCTATAGCCAAGGAACAAATATTTGTGATTAGTAAATACACAAATAATGTCCTCGCCGGGATTCGAACCCGAAACCTCCAGCTTCGTAGGCAGGGTCACTACCAACTAGGCTACGGAGGCTGCCTACTACATGGGCCATAGGTGAAGATGTACTTACCTATTCGACTTATGGCTAAAAAACTACTATTCTAAAAGAGCATAAGTACACATTTTTTTGTTTGTCAATTCACATGAAGCACCCAACAACAGTTTACAAAGTACACTTGAGGCCAACAGTAACAATTAAACAGCTCCGGAGCTCGTTATGCCGAGTGCACTTCAGTGCAAATAAACGGCTTGCATTTACATGCGCAGTTTTATCAAGGTTCCGAGGTGGGCAATTATTGTTTTAATTTGAAGCAAAGTGGGAGAAGTTGAGTAAAATGCGTAAATTGCCATTGTTGGTTGTTTATATTATAAAAAACTAAAAACGTCTGTATATTACATATCCAAGCAGACAAAATTAGGCAACCGTGAACCGTAGTTACTGAAATCGAAGACACTAGAATTCGATTAACAATAAGTTTACTGGGAAATATCATCGATTTTGAAGCCAAAACTTCGAATCTATAGAATTGACCGTCGTGAATGGAAAGAACAATAAGCGCTTGTGGCCTAGCGGTAAAACGCACGGCTACGCAGCGGCCGTGAGTTCGATCCCCGGCTCGTACCAATGAGTTTTTCAAAAAACTTATGTACGAAATATCATTTGATATTCACAAGTGCTTTACGGTGAAGGAAAACATCGTGAGGAAGCCTGCATACACCTGCGTAGAAATTCAAGGGTGTATGTAAAGTCCCCAATAAGTACTGAGCCAGCGTTGGGACCACGCAAAGTAGGCACGTTTGATGTCGAGTTGCGGAATAAAATGGCCAGGATACAATACAATACAAAAAAGTGTACACACACATTACTAAAAACTTAAAAAATGGTTAAATAATCAGATTAAAACTAAATTAAAATTACACAAATATTTAGACTTTCATGCGGATAACATGCGACGATATAAAACAACCCTATAAGGTAAGTTATGATACTTATTTTGATTTTTGTTTGCGTTTGCTCCATGAGCAAGTCACAACACTTTAAATTTGGAACATCTGAAAAATTCCAAAAAATATGAAAAAACCGGTCAAGTGCGAGTCGGACTCGCGCGCGCAGGGTTCCGTACCAGTATCAATTTATTATAAAAAAAATACAGTTAAATCAGCCTACCTCAAAAACTATAGAAGATAATTTAATGAAACTAAAAATTATTGATAGAGTTTATTAATTTGCATAACATATATTTTTTTTAGAATTTTATATCGCGTAGTTTAAAAAATAGAGGGGGGGGACACATTATTCAGACTTTGAGAGCTGATATCTCGAAAACGATTTACTTAGATAAAAATGTGATAAATAAACCTTCATATTATTTTCAAAGACCTTTCTATTAATACCCCACACACTTATATACAACTAAAAAAATTTTTCTATTCTTCAGTTACATGTATGGAGGGCCCCCACCCCAATAGTTTTTTTTACGATTTAGTATCATAATCCTGTAGGGGTTTATACAACACATATCTTTGCCAAATTTCGTTACTGTAGCATTTAAAGTTTCCGAGTAAATCGGCTGTGACAGACGGACATGACGAATCTATAAGGGTTCCGTTTTTGCCATTTTGGCTACGGAACCCTAAAAATCACGATAAGTGGGTTTATACAATACTTTAAAATAAAATGCTTTCGAACATAAACAGCCCAACTGTGTTTCAATAACAACGCAACTAGTACTGAGCATGGCCTGACCAACTTTCTGTCCTACACTGTACATCTTAAAAATATCTGAAGTCTTAGCCGTCACTCTACCTTCCTAATTGCATTTCGTAGACTATCTCATCCCGATTAACAATTCCGTTGCAATTTGCACTGCACCACTATACTTTGGTCTTCATCTGCCCTCTTTATGTGACATGACTCTTTAATAAAAAGGAAGTTTGAGCTACGAGAGGGGTCAGGGTTTTCTGGTTTAGTTTGTTGACTTTCTGAAGCTGTCGGGATTAATTGAAAGAAATTGCTTTACTGCACCGGATAAGAGGCGTTGCCAGTTTTTTGCAGCTAAACTGAGCTGCGCTTGTAGACAAAGACTTTGAAGAGTAAGTATAATGGATCTCCTGTAATGAATTACAGGAGTGGCAAAATGACATAGACAAATTTATTTAGCATTACAAAAAGCGATACAGTTTAACAGACAATAACGACAAATTTAATATGTTACAGGCAAATATCTGCGTACACTCAGCTGCAGAGAAAAGTAGACCCCCTTGCATACAAGCATGGGGGGGGGGGTTGTATGCAAGGGGGTCTACTTTTCTCTGCAGCTGAGTGTACAGTTTTGTGTATAGTTTTACATCATGAACTAAAAAGTGCAGAGTAAAAACACGGAAAAAGAAAAACTACAATTTTTAAAATTAACCTTATAATGCCGCGTGGTGACGGCAGTAAGAATACATTTTGTCACCACCCCAACTCCTCTTTCGGGTGTCCTAAAGGTCGACTAAGGGATTGAAGAGTCACTGACCATTATTTGATAAAAGATTGATGATGGGCAGCAGCGTCATCACATCATAGTAGACACATTACTGCGATCGCCAATCAGCTTGCCTAGCGTGGCGATTATGGGCATTTACCTCCTAATGCGTCTGTACGCATAATTAATAGGAGAGGCCTACGTCCACCAGTGGACTATCATAGGCGGATGATGATGATGATGAACCTTATAGTTGTCGTAGGTGCTAAATAGGAGCTTGTCTCAGCATGATGTTGCAGAATGTATGCTACTCGTACAACGCTGATTCGTACAAAACTAAATGGCTCCGAGTTTTATGTTGTTGTATGTACCTATCAATCAATAATAATAATACAGGGTGTTTGGTTAGCGGTGTCGGAGCTTTTACGGGCTTAAACTACAATCAATTTTATCGATAAATTACCATATAATTTTTTTCTTGTGCCAACGATAATTAAATGGCGGCCATTTTAAAATTTCAATCAGACGGCGCACATGATATTTCTGGAATTATACGTTTGTTATCGGTCCTATCCCTGCAAAAAAATCTCGTTAGAGAGCTCATTAGATAAGCAAACTAATTAAGCTAATCATTTGACTCAACTATTTGAACAACAAGGCTAAAAATTTTTTTTTTAATTGAAAATAGTAAAGAATTCACCTTAATTTTTCAATTAATTTAATTTTGCATGAAAACTAGGTCGTTAAGATAGGTTTTTGGTGTTGTTATTTATTAGTACAGTATGTTAGCTAATTACAGTTATACCTTAAGTACTTTAGGAATTACAAGTGCTCAAACATACACCAAAACAGCTGCATTTAGCGTTCCCGATGCAAAATCCATAAACAAATGAATGTCAGCAGTGTTCTGACTAGTGAAGTGGCCGTCTTCCATCCATCCAGTACATGTTTGAGCACTTGTAATTCCTAAAGTACTTAAGGTATAACTGTAATTATGGTGTTGTGTTTTAGCTAACATCCTGTACTAACAAATAACAAACCTATCTTAACGACCTAGTTTTCATGCAAAATTAAATTAATTAAAAAATTAAGGTAATTTTTTTACTTATTTTAATTAAAAAAAAATTTTTTTGCCTTGTTGTTCAAATAGTTGAGTCAAATGATTAGCTTAATTAGTTTGCTTATCTAATGAGCTCTCTAATGAGATTTTTTTTGCTAGGTTAGGACCGATAACAAATGTATAATTCCAGAAATATCACGTGCGCCCGTATTCGTCTGTTTGAAATTTTAAAATGGCCGCCATTTAATTATCGTTGGCACAAAAAAAAATTGTATGGTAATTTATCGATGAAATTGATTGTAGTTAAGCCCTTAAAAGCTCCGACACCGCTAGCCAAACACCCTGTATATTTAAAAAAAACAGTCGAATTGATAACCTCCTCCTTTTTTTGAAGTCTGTTAAAACGAAATAAAGAAACAAAGTATATTCATATCAAAATTTTAAATATGACGGCATGGCTTTAATTCCAGGAGGTAGCGTCTTAAGCACTGCAAAAATATGTTTTTTTTTTTAACAAAACTACAATTTATGTACACAGATTATATACAAAAAATGTTGTTTCATTCGCGATTTAATATATCGTACTGTATATGTGTAAATGGAACGGTAACATATGAAATATTTATTAGCACACAATAATATGTAGACGGATGAATTGCGCAGATTGTGCTAAAAGGGTTGCGGTTGCAGAAGGATGTTTGATACCATCGAAAATGTTATTTAAGAGTGGTTTATTGATTACCTATATTATATTGGCAGCAGCATCATCATAGCGGAGTGGATACATTACTGAGACCGCCAATCCGCTTGCCCAGCGTGGCGATTATGGGCATGCACCTCCTATCGGAGAGGCCTTTGTCCAGCTGTGGACTGTTTATAGGCTGATTTGTCAACAAGTCGGCGTGATCACCGATTAAGAATTTTACAAAGTTTGGTTTTTCTACTTTTATTTACTTACCCGACAACAACTTTGTCAGCCTCCGTAGCCTAGTTGGTAGTGACCCTGCGTACGAAGCCGGAGGTTCCGGGTTCGAATCCCGGCGAGGGCATCATTTGTGTATTTATTTATCACAAATATTTGTTCCTTGGTCATGCCTGTTTATTTATGTATCTAAATGTACCTATCTATCTATTATATATATCGTCGCCTGGTACCGTCATCACAAGCCTTATTGAGCTTACCGTGGGACCATGTCGATTTGTGTAAGATGTCCCAAGATATATAAAAAACTAATAAAAGAAAACATTAAATATGTGTACATGTTAACAATACAGATTTTTTAGTCTTTGCAGAAAATATATTTTCCTTCATGTAACTCGCAACTAGAGCTACTTTATTAACTGAATTTCATTTAAAGCGACATCATCTGTAAAAAACTTACACAATCTAAAAGCAAATAAATGTAGTTAGGTATTAAAATTCTGCTCAGTTGTTCCTGCATTTCTTCAAGCTCTGCAATTTTAATTTAAAAAGAAAGCCACGCAAACAACAAACTCTTTTATTATTAAAATGGCATATTTTCATAAGAAACGGCGGCACTTATAATGTTGAGTTTTACAAGGACAGTTTGTTTACTTTAGTTGTTTATTTGCTTTCGTTTGATGTTTATAACGAGGGCAGAATTGTGTTTCACACTGTTGACCGTTTTTTTCTTTTAGTTAAATGCTCTTTTAACAGTGACTTCAGTATTTTTTAATCTTCGTGGAAATCCAGCGTGCAGAGGGTGATTTCTACAAAATAAAATTATTATGGCAATAATAAAATGTAGGCATTCATAATGAAATGTTATTACAATTAAAATATATGCTTTTGATATTACGAGCAAGGCATTTTCCATGGTATTCTGCCTTTTCGCAGAATTTAATTTTATATCATGTGCTTTTCACAATTGATTCACTTGATAAACCAATATTTATTTACCTTTATTTATTCCTATTCATTTGCCAGCAAGGTTACGTTAATTCTGTAGAATTAGTTGAATAAAATAATAATACGTCAGCGAAACTTTAACACTTTCATTGCGGACGAGTGCTACGCGCTACGCTCGTAGCCGATCCCGTGATTTTTCCGCTTTGTAGCGAAAATGGACCTCCCACAGAGAACTCCCCTCGGGAGTTCCCCGCACTCAATGTATTAAAGTTGGCGACCGATCATTCGACGAAATTAATGTACAATCGACAACACAGCTGTGGATACAGACAAAGTGCCAGAAATATGTATACAGACCTTTATGTCCAGGCAATAAAGTTCTGTTTACATATTTTTGGCATTTTGCCTGTGTTCGCAGGTGTGTTGTTAATTGTACGAGCGTGCGGAAATTTATTAAAAATGTAACTGGAGTCACTAAATGTATTTATTTCTCCTTGGTTTGGTATGGTAGAGGCATTTCTCCAGTCGAACCTTTTGTACCAGATTTTTGGTAGATGATATTGATACAGATTGAAGATGATTCGTTTAGAGAGTGTAATTAAAAGGCTGAAATTATAATTAAATGGAAATGTGTCCAAGAGTAAAGCTCTTAAATATAAATATTACATGGTGAACCTGAAAATCACCATTTGTCCAATTGTCATTTGATAAATTCACTCCTCGAATCAGCACCGCACTGTGATGTGTGTAAGCGTTATAATACATGTATATAGCAATGTTCAGACCAGTGTCCTGGTAACACTACATTTTCCCGCCATCGCGTAGCGATTCCTTCTGGCAAGTTGTTTTTTTTTTAAAGATAGAAAAAAACAAGTGACGGACGATTTTTGCGAATGGCCCAGAGTTTGTGTAAAATAAAACAAGTGACGGACGATTTTTGCGAATGGCCCAGAGTTTGTGTAAAATTGTCGGATAAAATTATTAAAAATGACAATTGGATTATTGCTTGCTTCCAACTGTTTAAGGTATGAGATAGTTTAATGTATTTTACTAAAGTAATACCTATGATAAAAATATATTAATAAATGGATTTGAAGGTATTCCTTTCATGTGTTTGCGAGTGGATTGCGGTACATTATGTGATGAATGCATGAAGTTCAGCGAGACGATGAATGTACGGCCTTTTTCTGCGATATGATAACTTACTTTTTTACCATGAGTATTATTGTATTTATGAAATTGTGTCCAGTAGGCTTAGCACAGGATCAGTGCGATAATATGGCACCGCGAAATAGACTATCCATAGTATCCATCCCTCTTTTATTCATATAGTTGATAAAAGATGGAAAATCTATCTCGCAGCGACATACTGACATACCAATCATGTGCTAAGCGTACAGGTGGCTTAAGATGGTCACGCGTTTATCGAGCTACTCGCCACTTTTGCATTTGCATACTTGTTAAAACGTGACGGCTACAAGTATAACCGAATAAACACAGTATTTATGAAATTGTGTCTAAATTTCACAGTGACTTGGATCTCGTGAAATTTTATGTACAACTAATAAATAGGATAATAAATTAATCATCACAATTAGAGTCACAAAGTCGCAAGTCAACCCTCAAACCAATTGCATACATCATTCAGCTAAGCTAGCACGAAGCGTCACGTGTCACAGGCCCCGAGGCGTTACGTCACACATCGCGTCACGTCACGCGTCACATGACGTTGTGACGTCACGGACACCGCACTCTGTCGTGAAACAATTGATAGCAGCTGCCATGAACATCAAAAATTTGGAGGGTCTATTATGGTGGAAGTACTAGTCCCGACGCTGTACCAATACTTTTCATCATAGCTTGCGTTGCCATTGATAAGATAAAATCAACTAGAAGCATTTAATAAATGTGTTTGCCTTTAATGACGTACAAAGCAATTTCAAAATAAGAAGAAACACTACTAAAATCCAGAAGTTTAAATAAAAGTCCATAATTATGGAGAAATTTATATAAATTCCACAGCGTCCGAGAAAATGAACAAAAAGCCCTTCTTTGTCACATTCATGCTGAAGGTATGGTCTCATTAAAAAAATATATACAGCAATTTCTACTTTATTTCAGCTTCCGTAGCCTAGTTGGTAGTGACCCTGCCTACAAATCCGGAGGTTCCGGGTTGGAATCCCGGCAAGGGCATCATTTGTGTATATATCACAAATATTTGTTCCTTGGTCATGGCTGTTTATGTATTTAAGTATCTATATGTATCTATATATTATATATATCGTCGCTTGGTACCCACATCACAAGCCTTAATTGAGCTTACCGTGGGACTAGGTCGATTTGTGTAAGATGTCCCAAGATATTTATTTATTTATTTAGTGAACAAGCCTTACTAGTTAATAATAAATCTCTTTAAATATTAAAAACACGCATTAGCATCACATCATTATCAATCCTGATATACGAGCGAATCAATCAATCACGAACAAGAAAACACCATTAATGCACTTGATTCCATGTTTACCATGAGTTGCCATCGCGTTATTAACGCGGTCTTACTTTCTGTCCATACAACCGCTGTAGCTTACTTGGTAGTGACCTTGCCTACGAAGCTGAAGGTTCCGGGTTCGAATCGTATTTATTTATCACAAATATTTGTCAAAGCCAAAGGCATTTATTCAAGTAGGCAGGATAATACAGCACTTTTGAATTTCAATAAATAATCAGTAATAGATAGATACCTAATAGATACTTAAATACATAGACAGCCACAATCAAGGAACAAATAAAATTATATAATTTATTAATGTAATTTTCTCTGTTGTAATTGTTACTTTTTAATCTATTCTGTTAATATAATTATAATTGTTTCTGTTTTATTGACATTCGAACATTTTGTTCTTACTTTTATACTTTTTGTCTTAGGGTTAAGCGATTTTTACCTATGTATCTTCATCATTATTATTTTATTATGTATATTGTCGCCTGGTACCTACACCACAAGCCTTAATTGAGCTTACCGTGAAACTTTGTCGATTTGTGTAAGATGTCCCATGATATTTATTAATTATTTAAGATATAATCACGCTCGTATTGGCATATCGGTGCGAGTGGGTCGGATAGAAATACACGAATACTCTATGAATTAAATTACAACCTCGATTTGACATTAAATAGGTATCTGACAAAAAGTAGAAATTATAAAGTGGCAACGCTGTATTCTCGTCCTTTTCAGATTATTCCAAAGAATACGATATTGCCTCTTTTTTATTTCGTCTCTTATGCGATATTTAAAAGTGAATATTATTACAGACGGACGTCTGTCATTAACTTTTCCAAGCAAATGAATTTTGACCGTACAAATAACTAGTGACTTTTTATAATTTAAGGCGTGGAGCTCAACTCTATGCATGTAAGCAAACCAGTGCTTTAGTTTATGTGTATCCAGATGCTATTAAACTAACATAAAGCACATCAGAAATATCTGTCCTTCGGGGCTATGTTTAAAATAGTTTTCTCTATTACCCGAGGCTGCCGGCGGCGCATTAAAAGTTAAATTACGGCGCCATCTAGTGGGAGTGAACGAAGTTGTTGCAGATTTTTGCGGTTTTGTATTTGAGCAAAAAGTGGTTAGTCGTTGATTAGTGGCTTTTTAGGGTCTGAATTCTGAAACTAAGGGTTCTGAGCTTGTTTAATCTGGCTGGAAACAAAACTTGAATGATGGCGCCTATCCAAAAAACGCACTGATCAAAATCAAGCATTAAGAACAGAATAGAACGATATTTTATTACTGGGTTTCATAATAACACAGCCAAACCAATCTCTGAACAATTTTACCGTCATCCCATCACTCTTTTCGATTTCACTTTCAATAGTCTCTACGCCTGGTTTAACTGGTTTACGGACATTTATTTTTGTGGCCATGAATGGGTTGCAGGTTATACAGCACTCCAAAGGATCTCTTCGTGTTGTATCTTACTCCCCATGCAAGCCTATCCGAAAAGACTGGGATCTGTAGTCTAGAGTTTTCTAAAATCATGAACAAGATCATCAGGCTAAATAAATAAAAATAAATGATAAATGACTGAATAAACTTTTTAACTCCTTTTGAGCTCAAAACTGGTGACTTAGATTTTGGTAACTCGCAATGACTAAAAGTAGTAAAAATACGTAAGTTTAACCGCATATTTATTATCAAGTTCTTGAAACTTGTTATAAAATGCAAATCTTTTAGAGCACCAATAAATGCCTGTTAAAAATGTCATTTTAGATCCAGGAAATCGTTATATCTTCTTTGTGGCGACGGTCTTTGTCCACAAAATGGCTGACTTAAAGGCTAGATAATGGCTCCGAGATTTTATTTCGACTGAATTCAAAGAGGTATTTGATGTTCGGGTTCGACAAAGTACTACAATTACTTGGAGGTAAATTATTTCCATTTTCTTGTGCATGTTTTCGGTAGACAATATTGTTGTACTATTATTTTTTTTGATGTCACTAATTCACAGAATGGAATGAGGTATCATAAAAATATTACTATTTAAAACTGTTAGAGATATTAAAAAATCAAAAAGTTAATTAGTTTTTTTAAATTTCAATAACATTGCTCTTGTGTCCTTTTACACCTTTTTATTCGTTTTCTGTTTGGCCTTATGGTTGACTAGTAGAGAATTCCATTAGGCATTAAGTCCGCCATTTGTAAATTGTTTTGTAAATAAATAAATAAAAAGATCGAAATTCGCTGTATTTTTGATGTATTTTATTTATTTAAAATCTTTGTAGATTTGGATGCAGGTACTTTTTGCACATACTAACAAAAATACGAATAACTCCAAGTAAGACAAACAATAAACAAAAAGAGTGATTTCAAAAATGTGATAACAGAGAAGAAATTGATTCTGAATCTATTAAAAGTGACAATAAATATGATCATGAACAAGTTAACCAGAATGTATGGAAGAATCGGGCTAAAATTGCGCTTCACAATTGACTACGTATAAGAAAATGTTTCAAGAACATTTTATAAGTTAATGTTTTTTAATATTCCGTGTCACGATTCTTAATTTGCTTATTGCAGTTATTATACAAGTATTTTTAAATCACTATTTTATAAAATTAATAATATGTGATCTTAATGTTTGGGCCTGAAGAGTACATAACAATAGTACTACTGGTAGGACCGTGGTTTGCAATGCCAAATTTCGCCTTGGGCCAAGGAGGTCAACGTTAAATAATTTTATTTTTATAAAGCTATTTTATAACCATCACAAATAAAGGTAAACAAACATGTAAGTAATTTGAAACATAAAAGTTAGTGTATTTACCAATAAACAAGACAAAAAGCCTTGTTTTTATTTTATTTCACGGAGTTTCTAGTATCACAAGTTGAGATCTTCTGTAATATAATCAATTGATCAGTCATCGGAATTCATTAAGCGACATGTTAGAACAACTTTGCCGCAAACAGGTCATTTCTTCCAACCCTCTTTATGGCTGTTTTATTTTATTCCCGGCTAATAAAGACTGTTTGCTTCAAATAAGCACGTATTTATTCCGATGTTTCTGGTAATAATGATCCTTAGGTATGTATGTGTAATGTGCCTAAATAAACAGATTGAAAAGGGTGTTTCAAGGTGAATAGTGGGAGTGGGGTAAAAGATTGAACGTGGTTGGAAGATGTCAGAATTCTAATTTAAACAAAATATTTTTTAAAAAACTACACAAAAAATGGTAAAAAAAAATAATTGGATATTATTTCTCTTATATAAAGTTATAAAAGAAAGTGTAAAAAGGACTACCTATGATATAAAATACTATAATGTCAAAGAAATAAATCTGATGATTTGTAACATTTCGTAACACCAACTCACATCTCGGGATATTAGGACAACCAAACGATCGAGTCTCGTCCCACGAATCCCACGATACATCATTATCACCATCATCAGCCTATGATAGTCTACTACTGGACGTAGGTCTGTCCTATTAACTATGCGTATAGATTAGGAGGATATTAGGAGGCAAATTATATGCCCATAATTTCCACGCTGGGCAAGCGGATTGTCGATCGCAGTAATGTCCCCACTATGATGACACATTGGGAAACGAAAAAACTCAATCAATCTTTCATCAAATAATGGTCAGTGACACTTCAATCCTTTAGTCGACTTTTACGACACCCGCAAGAGGAGTTGGGGTGGTGACAAATGTATTCTTGCTGCAGTCACCACACGGCCGTCCCACGAAAAGCTCAATCATATTAAACCTTGTATTCTAAGTTGTTACCTTATTGGTTCTAAGTTTTACTTTACATTATGCTAACTTTAAATTCCATGACATATCATAATACTTTGAAACATTGATTTTTATTTTTAAAGCCATAAATAACATTAGGTATACAGAAGAAATTATTTAACTGAGCCTAAAATAAACTTACGAAAATAAAATAATACTAAACTTTAAATAAAAATAATTGCCCCAGATCACCGTCATTGTAGCGTGCTCAGAAGACTGGCAGCATTGCCACATTGAATTTGTCTCCACTACAAACGGCTCAAATATGCAATAAACATAATTTTGTATAAGGTTGCTCTGAGGATACTCTTCGAAAAACAAAACACAGTATAAAATTACATGTATAGGTATGGCACAATTATTAACGTTAACAAATTTCCAATTGTCTCGTCGCCCACATTTTCGAAGTATTTTTACTACCGCTTTCGTCCCTCCTGGCTTATTATAGGACCTCTAAACTTGCAAATCACAATCACAAGTATCGAAAATCTGTATCTTTCACTCCGACTACGCCTTCATTGGAATAACGGGGACAGGTGCTTGAAATTTTCGATTTTCGATGTTCTTAGTAGGCTACAGTATTATATTTATGTTTATCTCAAAAGATCAAAGTGCAAGCTTGGGAAAAGTGGGTGGTTTTATTAGATGCCGAAGAAGCACAAATACGTAATTGATTAAAAAAGTTGTCAAAGAGTATTCCACTATGCCGAGTATGGGCGGGCACAGAATAAAAATATGGACCGTTTATCTGTCAACGTATATTCGTACCATGGGTTACAATGACAAGAGACTAAACTTACCTAATATGTAACGAAATAATCCATTTCGGAAATGATAAGATCTGCGTCCTAGAGGGCAATTTACGAGGTTATTTAGAAAATTGTAATGATAATTTTATGCCTTTTGCGTATTCTTTTAAAATTTTATGATTAAATATTACCGAGAAAAAAGAAAAATATATTTCCTTGAACTTGGAAACCAATGAAAAACTAATTTCACACAAACACTCTAACGTAATCTATCGCAAAATCTGTACAATATTCTGACATGTAAAAAACATCGAATGGAAAAAAGTCTGCATATTGGCACGGCTTTTCTTTGGTATATGACGTCTAATATTTATTATTTTACATGTAACTTACTAATATTTTCCCAACTCTCTTAGCGTCATGAAAACCAATTATAAGCCAAGTGAACTTTTTGTAACTATGTACTCTGCGGCATCCTCAAAGCAACCGCCCGTATGTGTGGAATGCGGCGACGGACTTACGACCTGCTAGCATTCTCCTCAAGGCTTTATGAGATACGAGACAACGTTAAATTGTTCCGAGTTTAATATGTGGTTTGGAACAAATTTGGCAAAGCGAATGCTGAGAATATCACCGTCTAGCACAATATGCTATATCGCGAGCGACGTCTCATCATCATCAGTACAAGCAGCTTTCAAGCCCACTTTTGATTTTTATGAATACATCGTGTCGTTAAAGGTTTGAATCTAGTGCTGTGCATAAGTCTTGTAAATCCTGGTCACGGCACCAAATTGTAGCTTTATTCATGACTAACTTCAGGTACTGAGTATCTTCGTACGAGAGATCTTAAAGTAAGTGTTATTTAGACAGAAGAGACTGAGCCCTGCGCGAAAACATCAACAACATGTGTTTTCCAAAAGATAATACAATAACGTACAAGTATCGAGAGATTTTCGTCGAATCGAAAACCAGATTTTCATGAAATTTCTCCAAAATCTTTAAAACTGTTTCCGAAATCCTCTAAATAAATAAACATATTCACAGAAATAGGTTTGTTCTTTACGTAAGAGAATGCTACTCTAAGCCACATTCTCAGGTTAGGTCACAAACTCGAGCTTAGACAGTTGTTAGTGTCAAAAATGTATGAACTTAACCAGTTACCTAGTGGTAGATTTCTAATCCGAGATTGTACAAGCTTGCTCACAAATAATAGTTAAAATTACAATGTCTGTGATTCAAGACCGCCAAGGCAAGAATACACAAAGAAATATTCACTTGAGTGATTTCCAACAAAAGCTTGAATGTGGAATATACTACGATAAAGGTCAAGCTCAAGTAACCTAAAAAGTGGAAAGTTTGACAACTTATTCTGCCATAAGTTGACCGCGATCGCCGTATTGTGCCGTGATAGATGGCGCTGGTGATTGATGCGCCTTCGGGTTTTTGTTATCTTTGGACATAGATTGCTTGTGCACTAGATGAAGCATGAATCTTCTATTCTTAAGAATTTGCAAGATTTTTTTATATTTTTGGTGTATATTATATTCACCAAACCATCAAAAAATTGTGATTGGTTAATGCAATAGATAACACGTAGATAAATACTTATAAATTGAAATCTTTTGAACAACTAAGTCAGTCAGTAAATTTAAAGACTGACCTAAAATGTATAAGCTGACATTAACTCAATTTACTAAAGATATGAGTTAAGAAATTGGAAAGAAACATTATAAAGTTGTCGTTTGTCACATTATTTTTTATTGATTTAAGTCTAGGTTTGTATTTATTAGGACCACGAGTCAATGTATACGAGTATGTATTTTTAACTCAAAGGTCGTTTTTTTATTTACTGTGTTAATATTCTTATACTTTGACCTTCAACGAACCAAAACTGTTATTTCCTGTTAGGCCTAATAGTTGACTGGTAGAGAATACCTTATGCCCACCTCTTGAACTTCACTTACTGTGTAATAAAAATTAAATAAATAAATAATAGGAGAGGCTTATTTCCAACAGTGGTCTCAAATAGGCTCACGGTGTGATGACGTGAAGTAAATATCCGGAATCTTCGGACCATTCAAAAAGTGTGTGCAATTTATTAATAATATAAAAAATATGTGTGCCATTTATTATTAATAATATAAAATACTTTTTAGTCAACTTACACATTTTAACTTAACCTTAAACTAAGCAGAACTACTTACATATAATATTAAAATAAACATGTGTAACTTATCTATAACTTCGTAGGCAGGGTCACTACCAACTAGGCTATGCAGTTATTTCGAGGATAAGGTAAGCGAGCAGGCTTATCATCTGATTGTAAACGATAACCGTCGCTCATGGACACTCGCAACACCCGTGGTATTACAAGTGCGTTGCTGGCCTTTAAGATGGGAATACGCTCTTTTCTTCAAGATTCGAACATCGTAACGGGCCGGAAATAGCGCAGGCGACAAATCATTACAGAGTTTAACTGTGTGAGGTAGGAAATTTCTAGAAAATCACACAGTTGAGGATGTGGAGTCTACGGGAGTTTGTCTATGTATTTCCGTGACCCTGGAAAGTCGTATATAGTAGAAGCGCGTTTGTGAAGAATTTCATCATTCGTGGGGACAATAGTGGACAATACAGTGAAAATATACTGCATAAAAGGACAAAAAAAAATAAACATGATTTATTATTGAGAATGTATTAATACTATATTCACTCATTTATTACAAGTTTGTTTTTTAATGTAATAAATAGGATTATTGCCGGTCGTATTATATTCGAATATAAATAGTTTGCCGAAATAGGGGGACATCTAGTTGCCCTAGCAACAAAGTTAAAGTCAAAATATTCTTTATTCAATTAGGCCCAGCAACGAGCGCTTTTGAATCGTTAAACTTTACACTACAACTTCATAGTATATTACATAATTTATCAGCATTGCAATATAGCGAGAAAATGTCGACAGCATAAAGGCCTGTTCCAGATTTAAGTTAGTTTTAATTTAGCATTTTGTGATTTTGTTTATTTGTTTTCTTTCTACAATTTTTTGTGGATAAATTAAAATTCTAACAAAAGTGGACTGAATTCGCCGTTATTGACGGAAGGTCGTTTGGTGTATTGAACCTAGTAATCACATAATATCCACTACATTAAGGGATTATTATACGGATTGTAAAAGAGTAGCACCAGTATCCGTTCATTTTCTTATAGAGAAATTAATATTTTCTAATCATTAATAATAACCAACGCGGCTAGCAACGTGGTAACGCGGCTAGTGTGATGGGCACTTTCGTTCCAGGTACAACTAGTAGCGGAATTTTCGATTAATTTATGTTAGTCTGTTTTATTCATTTCATTTAATTAATTTTTTATTATAGATATATTCAATAGTTTTAAGTGTTCTAACTCGAACTTTAGATTCTGTATTATTTAGGTTTTTTAAATTAACTTAATGGTTTTAATGTAGTTTACTCAAATTAAGATTTACATCATTAATTATAATTGTGTTATTATTAAACATTTGGTATATTAAGGCGTCTCATATTAATTTTGACTGTCAAAAGAATTATATTTTTTTATTTAATATTCGTATTTCCTTTCACAGCCATCTGCCCAGTGACGAATACTAATAAGAATTGTATTTATTTATCCACCCTTCAAAAATATTCCACTACGTATCACCTATTTTCCTTTATTCATCCATTACTACACGCGTTCAGCTATTACAAGACAAACTTACCTTTACCATCATCTACAGCGCCACTGAACCCCTTCCCTTTCATTAAAAGAAGGGATTATCAGTTTATCTATTTCGCCACCCGTACGAGTAAGTTTGTCGTGTTCGCATAAACATTTGTGCCCGTGACCAGGATGAAAATGTGCTGTTTTCCGCCGGGTAGGTAATATTAGTTTTTATTACTGTATACTTTATTACTGGTCAGTTGGGTATATTGTTTTTTTGGGTATTACGAGTTATATGGGTGGCGTGGCATTGTTAAGTATGTCACGTGATGTGACGTGACAGTTTTATAATACGTGGCTTTACAAGACTTTTTTTTTATTACGAGTAGAAAATACCCAATATAATTTATTGGACGATTGATCAAGCTGCACGCATTGTAAATTATATTATTAATTTTTGTTCCCACTTGACGAAGTCTGCGCTGTGAATTTGAGACTTGTTGATTCTTTATGAGGTTGATAAATAAATGTTTTTTTATCGAAATTGATAATCATTCATCGCTTTCATCAGTGACGTCATATTGGCGGAAAAAATAATTTATCACTTAAAGTAACAACACAGTTAACTAGATTAAATCAAAAATTACCTGAATATATAATTCATTAGACAGGCAATGCGTGTACAGTCAAGTGCAAAAATACGTATCGAAAAAATCCGCTCATAAATATGTTACGACGTTCTTATTACACAGAATTAGAGTGCACTGGGACATATTTTTGAACATTTTTGTGTACCTACACCTTATTTTGTATTTGATGTAATAATTTCGAATCCGGATTTTTTTCCTGTTATTGTGCCAAAACACCAAATTTCTCCAAATCTTAGGATTCTCGAGCTTCGGGAAAATATCCCTTCTATTATAATTATATATTTATATATTGATTTAAACTTTCACGATTATCACTCATATTTTAAAGACAAACGGGTCTTAATCGCGTAAACTGACGTTTAATTATATCAGCAGGCAGACTACTCTCTGTCGCCTCTACTCTCTGTCTGTCTCTACTGTCTGCCTGCGACCACGGGTGTAACGTCATGCCCGAAACGTCAGGATATAATTAAACGTAAGTTTACGCGATTAAGACCCGTTTGTCTTTAAAATATAATATATGTAATTATGTCTCAGGAAAATTAAATTACAACGAACTTTGGAAAAATGACCCATATGTGTAAAACGAAAGGCTTATTTTTTGTTATTTTACCTAAATCGATATCTAGTTTATATCGTAAGGAAATTACAAGCACGCGCCAACCCCTAAAACATATCTTACTGCAATTTCCTCGCGCTCCCATTTCATACCGTTGCGTAATAACCTTACGGCACATGTGCTTTTTACGAAGGTGAACTGATTAAAGAAAAACCCGGGGGAGGCAATGTGAATGAGTTGTGAATGGTGTTGTTCCGTTCCAGGGATATTTCATATCGGAATATTACTGGTAAATAAAATAGTCGTCGTGATATGAATGTGAAAGGAAAATTTATGATTATTATTATTCTACTTCAAACTTACAAACATTTATAGTAAAGATGTAAAGTTTCTACAAGTTTGCATTTGGATGAAAAGGAATAACCCCGTTTTTTTATTGAAAAAGCAACATCGAATGACTGTTCCATTTCTTCAAAATATCATTTTCTGCCCTCCGGCCGGCAAGCAGCACTTTGCCGGCCGCTGCACTAAACTAAGATGCCGCCACTGCCGCCAGCCGGCTCCGTTGAGACAGACACGGATAGACAGACAGACGGTCAAACGGACATGGCGGAATTATAACAGTTCCTTGTTTAATATGGAACCCTAAAAACATTTCCATTTCCAGAGTGAAATAATAACATTGACCATGGTATGTAAATAGCTCTCCGAATTGCTAAGCTGAAGTGGCAGTGGGCGGGGCACATTGTGCGTAGAACTGATGGCCGTCGGGGTGGGAAGGTCCTCGAGATGCGGCCACGTACCGGAAGGCGTAGCGTGGGTAGGCCCCCACAAGGTGGACTGATGACCTGGTGAAGGTCGCAGGAGTCCGCTGGATGCGGGTGGCGCATCTTTGGGGGAGGCCTATGTTCAGCAGTGGACGTCTTTCGGCTGATATGATGATGATGATGATGTGTTAACGTCTAAAGTTACAGGAATATTTCACATCACTATGATGTACCCTTGAACCTCACTCGAATCCCGAATTATCAGTTGTTTCCGTGAAGAAATTACTTCCCCAAATTGCTTCGGATTACGTGTTTCATAATTTTGATATTGCAATTTTTCCGCGTTAAGGATATTCAGTAGTCACTCGAGAGTTTATACGTTAGGTAAGATATTTAATTATTACGATAGCAAAAAGCTTCACCGTAATGGTTTACGATAATTGAATTTAAACTATCGTAAGACATAATAAGCCTAAATTGAGTTTACCGTATATATCTAAGCATTTAATCATTTATTCGTTTATAAAAGCTTTTGGTTTTTATTATATTTTTGTTTTTCTGACATACGTTGTTGGTTTGGTTGACAGATATTTTTGCTTTGAAAACATGAGTATTATTCATATTTTGTAACATACAGATACGAATAGTAAAAAGTTAAACTCTCTACAAGTTTTTATTTGCAAATACATGGAAAAATCACGAATAATTTTTAGACACGCTAATTCTTCAAAATAAAATTTCATTTACATACTTCAAAGTAAACTCTCGAAGCCGCAATCCGCTTGCCCAGCGTGGCGATTATGGGCATTTACCTCCTAATGCGTCTATACGCATAGTTAATAGGAGAGGCCTACGTCCAGCAGTGGACTAACACAGGCTGATGATGATGACGAAACTCTCGAAGGTCGAGTACTTCCTCAGTTTAGTCTTCCAGAGTTCCTGTTTGCTTATTTTTTTGCTACAATTTCAATTCAACTTAATTATAACTATCAACAGACAAACTTAAATATACAACTGAAGCATTCTTCCTCAACTTCGCACAATGTTTTGTTTATTGTCCAATCCAACTCGTCGGACTCGTACAAAAGCAAGTTGCTCCAAAAGTTTAATGGCACCTAATTGGACCGTAAATTTAAAGCCAATAAAGTCCCGCCTTAATCCCGGGGCAACAGTTAATCTCGCGGAAGTTTTCCAAAAATGCCCGTTTTTGCCGTCGAGCGGCGGAAAGAGTTTTGAGGTTATGTTTTGGGGTTTCATTTTGATTCAATGCGTCATTTAGATTAGGTACGACTTGTAAGAGAGGGTATAATTTTATTTTGAATATGGGTAAAAATGTTATGTGAATTTCGTAGTAACAATATCAAAATAATTTCGTAATTCCTATGGGAATAATGGGTAAAAAAAAATTTGATAAACTAGAAAATGGTGGGTATGTTTTTAGCTCTTAAACTAATTTTGGAGTAGGTAGGCGTACTAGAAGGTCTTAAACTGAAATATAGAAATAAATGCTTCAGTAGGTAAGTATTGAAAATTACTTCATAATTACCAGTAAACGTCCAATTTGCTGCTAATTTATAATTCTAAAGGCAACCTTAACACTAACCATCGAATCCTAATTGCCACGATCTCCCAAAACTACCGACCAATTTCTAATATCTGTACCCTTACCATGGCAAATACCTTATTTATTAATAATCACCAAATTGAAAACTGACTTTAGTCGATTTCTCCAAGATCCCATCATCAGACCATCGGAGTCCCAATAGGACCACGTGGTCAAGTGGTAAAGCGCACGCAGCGATCGTGGGTGGTAGCCGGGTATTGGGCTCGTACCAATGAGATTTTCAAAAACTTATGTAAGCAATATCATTTTGATATTCACAAGTGCTTTACGGTGAAGGAAAACATCGTGAGGAAACCTGCAAACATCTGCGAAGAAATTCAATCATGTATGTGAAGTCCCCAACAAATACTGGGCCAGCGTTGAGACAACGTAAAATAGGCACGTCGATGTCAAGTTGCGGAAATTGCCAGAATATAATAGCAATAAAAATATGGGCATTTACCTCCTAATGCGTCCATACGCTTAAGAAATATAAGAGGCTTTTGTCCAGTAGTGGATTGATGATGTGATGTGATGCTGATGATGTTACATAAATGATGTCTCAAATTTTAAGCTCTCGATTATGAAACCGTAGTAAAGGCTCGGAGCCAATCAGACGAAACCCTTGGCCGCGGCCGCGGTAACGCGCTATAAAATAAGAAATATCTTCCCTTTATTTTAATTTAAAAACTGGAGTCTCTGGAGCCTTTAGCGAAATTGATTTTGCTGCGCTAGTGTTGGGAAATACTCGTGCAATTTGAGAATCGAGTTAAAATTCACATATTTCAGTCCACAGCTGTAGGCTTCATCATATCAGCCGAAAGACGTCCACTGCTGAACATAGGTCTCCCGCAAAGATTGCCACAATGACCGGTCCTGTGCCACCCACATCTAGCAGACTGCTGCGACCTTCACCAGGTCATCAGTCCACCTTGTGGGGGGCCTACCCACGCTGCGCCTTCCTGTACGTGGCCGCCACGAGAGAACCTTCCCGCTGTAGGTTTATGACGGACTAATAAAGTGACACGTAGCACGATAAATAGATAAAACGTGACCATCATAAGCTACCTGGACGTAAGCCTCTCGGCCTCTCCTATTATAGTCCATTTCAAATACGAAGGTCCGATGCCACTCGAAACTTTTGTCATTTAATTGGTCTGGCCAGTCCAGGTTTCTTTTGTTATCACTGATCCTACTGACGCCTAATGACTTTCTTTCGTGGAATCGGGCCTTCATATTTGAAATGGACTTTACCTATACGTATAGACGCATTAGAAGGTATTGCCCAAAATCACTATGATGGAAATTCGAGTGGACGATCGGGGTAGTGTGTCTGCTATGATGGGCAACAGCCCATCATCGATCTGAAAAGAGTAGTCGGCCATCATGTTTTGTGTGATCTCCGTTATGGAAATATGTTTTTAGATTCATTTAGCGCAAATGATTATTCGAAAGTATACAGCTTCTCACATTTTTATACAGAAATAGTGTGAAACAAAACATTATATTGGACAAAACGAGGGAGCGTGCAAACGATGCAATCGAAAAATGGGTATCGATGAAAATATTCATCGTTTTCAAGTCTGATATTATTTGAAGGGTCCACGGAAAGAACATTGTCTAGTCAATTCAAATTACAGAAGGAAAAACTACCTTACTTTTACCAGAATAAGGTGTGAATTTACCATGATTTTTTTAAGCACAGGACATGTTTTTTTCCGTGTCCCTTCATTTGTTGGTCTCGATGATTCACCTATAGCTTGTGTTTAATTATTAATAATCCATTATCACCTTCCAGTTAACAACATCGCATTTTTTTTTGTAATGTA
This sequence comes from Thaumatotibia leucotreta, assembly GCA_025490895.1. Classification (NCBI taxonomy): domain Eukaryota; kingdom Metazoa; phylum Arthropoda; class Insecta; order Lepidoptera; family Tortricidae; genus Thaumatotibia; species Thaumatotibia leucotreta. The sequence goes on from JALPQI010006904.1 coordinate 41,787, forward strand.
TTTTTGACGATTAGGGCACTTCGTGTTCAATTTATAAATTATCTTTGAATGAAGTCGGACAAAAATTTCATAAATCATGCTCGGAACTGTTAGTAGTTTCACATTTGATTTCTGGAAAATGTTTGAAATTAATCAAGCAATATAAAAAATTTAATCATATACGAGTAGAAAAAAGCCTAACATCACTACTCCACGTGGCAATCGGAATTATTAAGTGAAGGAGAAATGGAACGCATCCGTTGTTGTACTCAAGTCTACTACCGCAAAAATCGAAATTCGTAAATTTCGAGAATTTTCCTCTGTCACTCCAACGAAAACGTCATTAGAGTGAGGGAGACAAATCCTCGAAATTTGCAGATTTCGAATAGGTAGGGCCGCAAATCTTAAATATAATAATTATCGTTTTTTCGACTTGACCTGGCAAAGGCTTTTACTCCGACGTTCCAGGAAATATTTACCAAAAGTCCCTTTTGAAATTTTATTTACAGAGAAGTTATTTATTTATTAGTCTTTGGAAAGTTACGAGACTGTAATACACATTTCTGTCGAACAACTCAAATTGTTTTTATTCAAAAATTTTAGTTATATTTTTTTAAGTAGTAACCAGCTGCTCTCTCTAGCTATTCTAGAAAACTGTAAAGTATAAGTGTAACTGAAAAGTGTAATAGGAGGTGCAGGCATGTATTGTATTGCTTGCCCTTAGAGAATGGTCAAAGGTGCCTAGCCTTGTAAGGGATTGCATATACCCGAGAAATTTCACCAGTGGTTGCTAAGACCGAGGGGTACAGGCATCAGCCGCGAAAGCTGAGTACGTGGGTTCGATCCCCACCTCGGACATTAGGTGATCTTGGTCGTTTTTCTTTGATATAAATGACATCAAATATTTATAATTTAAACTAAATTTTGAATATTAGATGTCACATATCAAAGAAAAATATCGAATTCACCAACACCGAAGGTGGAATTTCAGTCCACGTGCTCCGGCTTGAGTGGCCGAGTGTTGAGGACCTGGGTTCAAACCCCACCCCCTGCGTTACTAAATTCGGTATTTTTTCTTTGGTATGTGACATCTAAATGATAATGAGTTATTGGTATGTTACAAAAATCCAAGTCTACCTTCCGGTCCATTCATTCACTGTATAAATACATTCATTCACTCAATCAATCATTCACTCTGTCAGTGTCAGTATGATTTGAATTTAATCCAATATAGACCGTTGAACTGTCAACACCTATTTTATTCTGCTAACCTTCCCAAAACCAACAGGTTATGGGCCCAGGCACGTGGCTTTAAAATAAGTTTCCACTACAATTTAAATTCAACAGTAAATACGATAAAATGGATCAGCGATCAAAACGGAACATTCAGCCGTTTAATGGCGACCGTTACAGCACGTGGAAGTTTCGAATCAAATCACTTTTAGCGGAACTTCAAGTGTCGTCTGTGATAGAAGATCCCGTTCCTGAAAATCCCGATGCCGAATGGACACGGAAGAATTGTATCGCTAAAGGTACAATTGTCGAATATTTGGGCGACGCATTTTTAAATTTTGCCCAAGACACGGACACTGCAAAAACTATAATCGACAATCTTAATAAAATATACGAACGACGAAGCTTAGCTACACAGTTGGCGTTACGTAAGCAATTATTGAACCTTAAATTGCAACCGGATGTAAATTTGATCCAGAATTTTACAAGTTTTGACACGCTCATTACGGAGTTGATTTCTGCTGGCGCTAAGCTCGAAGAAATGGATAAAATCTCGCATTTATTGCTCACGCTGCCTGCAACATACGACGGTGTCATTACTGCGTTGGAGACACTCGGCGAGGATAATTTAAATCTGGCGTTTGTCAAAACGCGCCTCTTGGACCAAGAGGTTAAAATCAAGAGTGAGACGGTAATTGGATTAAAAGTTCTTCATGCTGCGAGTGACAAGTTCCCATCTCACATCCCGTTTCACAAGAGGAAGAGACCTATGAATGACACATCGTCCTACGTTCCTGATAATAAGAAAAAGAAATCGTCGTTTAATTATCAGCATACATTCAAAGGATACCAACAATCAAGAAGTTCACCGCATCAATTTTCGAGGATGTACTGTGATTTTTGTGGAAGACGAAACCATTTCAAAAGGGATTGCCGCTTTTACAAGAAATCCCATGCAACCAGCACCGGCGGCAGCAGCGCGCAGCAGCCACAGCAAAACGCAGCTCACAGTGCCGTGCCGGATCAAAACACTGAGGACAGTTTCGCTTTTATGTTTTCCAAATGTAAGTTGTCAACATCTGATCATAATAGTAATAACATTACTTTTCTTTTAGATTCTGGATGCACGGACCACATCGTGAACACTAAGGACCTTTTCTCAATATTCAAGGACTTTCCGTCGCCGCTGAAAATAAATGTGGCTAAAAATGAGGTGTTCATTCAGGCAACAGGACGAGGTCGTATTGATGTTATAACTGATCTAGGAATAGAAGGTTCTCTTGAGGAGGTTTTATACTCATCGGAGGTTCCAAACAATTTACTGTCAGTAAGTCAGTTTTTAATAATAATGGTGTTCAAGTCTATAACACCAATAATAAGTGTATTTTGACCGGTACCACTAGTAATAACCTGTCTAAGGTTACATTTACAGTGAATTTGCAAAAGGCGTTAAACTTAACTTCTGACAGACATTTAAATTTGTACAAATTATGGCATCAGCGCCTAGGCCATGTAAATAAACAAAAGTTTATGAATCTTAAAAGTATGATTGACGATTACTCGGTTATTGCTAAAATAATCCCGCCTACCGACGAGTTGTGTGAGCCATGCATTTTAGGTAAACAATCTCGACTGCCTTTTGCAAAGTCCAAACCAGAACGCACAAACAACAGGCCTTTGTTTATAGTCCACAGTGACGTCTGTGGCCCGATCACTCCCACTACAGTTGACGATAAAAATTATTTTGTCAATTTTATTGATGATTACACCCATTACACGGTTACCTACTTGCTGCATTCCAAAGCTGAAGTCTTAAAATGTTTTCAAGATTATGTTTCTAAGAGCGAAAATGTATTTAATAGTAAGGTAGTTAATTTATATTGTGACAATGGCCGAGAGTATCTGTCAAACGAGTTCAAAGATTTCTGTGTCAACAAGGGAATAACGTACCATTTAACTGTGCCTTACACACCTGTGCAAAACGCAAAATCTGAACGCATGAATCGTACATTGACCGAAATGGCTAGAACCATGGTCACAAGTGCGAAATTAGACAAAATGTTTTGGGGTGAGGCAGTTTTAACGTCAACCTATTTAACAAATAGGCTACCCACTAAAGCGCTAGTTGGCAAAACCCCGTACGAAATGTGGCATGGTACAAAACCGAAAATAAGTCACTTGAGGGTATTCGGATCCACTGCATACGTTCATAATAAAACTAGAAAGACCAAATTTGACGAAAAATCTTTTAACACGTTGAATGCGGTACATGCCAATTTCGACTTGTAATGTACTTTCTTCTGGTGCGAAGTGAAAAAGTAGCTTGTCTCTGTCTGGTGCGGGGTCGATTTGACTATGAAATCCTATGAGCTAGAAGGAGTCAAGTATACATTTATGTGTCTTTTTATGAGTTCTATCTAGTAGGTACATCAAACTTTACAGGACAAATTTGACTCGTACCGCACTAGGTGAAAAAAAATATCAACTAGTGCGGTACCAGCCAAAAGTGTCTTGTATACCTACTGTCTTGTACAGCACCACGAGTACAGGTCAGTACAGCCAGTGCGGGGGTAACGATTACGTGTTTTTTGTTTATCTTTCGATGGCAGTTAAGATTTCATCATGAATGCACCGAGAAAACGATCGCGAAAAATGTTACAAAAGATTTTCGAAGAGACGGAGTGCAGTGAAAGTGTAGCTACGAGTAGTAAACGAAGTAAAGCGAAAAAATCGGAAGAATTGGTAATTTTAGTTAGATTTTTTTAAATTATAACAACCGATATGGAATAGAATAGAAAATAAGAACTTTAAGTATTCAATAACGCTTAATTTAAACTTAACTACTTAATTACAATGCCCGTGGTGTACATTTTATAACGCGTAACTGAAAAGGTCCACACTCAGCTTCATGCCGAGGGAACCTTGAGGACCCTGGCGCTGGTCGTTCGTGGGGACCCTATCCGGGGATATCGATAACAATATTTCATTATATTTCCCATCCCTACCAAAATATCGACTAGACTGCATCCGCCCTATTACCTTGGTGCGACACAAGTCAATTTCGTATCGTTAATTAATTTTCCTATAATGCCTAAACCAAGTTCGACAGTATGTAACGACAACAACCTTAGATCATTCAATTGTTTAACTAGCCATTGTAATCAATAAATTATTGATTTGTAAAACCAAAAACGATATATCATCTAAAACAGAGACCTTTAGTCACATACCAAAATAGCCTTGTACCGCACCAGTGTACGACCATCCTACAATTCAAAAATGGTATGTATAGCACTGCAAGTAAATTATAAAATTATGTTCCCGCATTCAACGTGTTAAGTCGATTTTAATCGGGTATGCACCTAATGGCTATAAATTATTTAATACTGAAAATAATGAATTCTTGATTGCCAGAGACGTTTTGTTTGACGAGTCAAATTTTGGTGAATCTAGGTCAAAGGTATGCAGTGATGCCATTCCTGTCAAAATCAACAAGCCAAACAATGAGTTGGTGGAGTTGATCAAGCCAACATGCAGTAATCATGAAATTCCCGCCATAATCAACAAGCCAGATATTATGCCGGTGGAGTTGAGAGGCAGTAAACAAAGTGACGTAAACATCAAGTCGCTAAAAGATATCAATGAACAGTTACAAAGTGACGTTAGCAACGAGTCGCTAAGTACCGAACGCAGTTGTTTGAGACGTAGCGAGAGAATTCGAAATCTACCCCCTAAAAATTACGAAATAATGAATGACCCAGATTTAACGGTTCTATCGCTGTGTTCCAAACAACAGTTACCATTACCGGTGCATTTTAATGATATATTTAATCGGCCAGATACTAATGAGTGGTTAAGTGCAATAAAAAGTGAAGTTGACTCGTTACGTAGTAATCAAACTTGGTGCTTAGTTGAAAAACCTAGTGATGCGAATGTTGTAAGTAGCAAATGGGTATTTACTATTAAAAATAATGAGTTAGGTGAACCCGTAAGATACAAGGCCCGATTAGTCGCGCGAGGCTTTAGTCAGCAGTATTTGGAAGATTATGACGAAACGTTTGCCCCGGTCGCGCGGATTGCTACATTTAGATCAATTTTGGCATTGGCGAATCAAAATGATTTACTGATTCATCATATGGACGTGAAGACTGCGTTTTTAAACGGTGTTTTAAAGGAAAATATTTACATGCAAGTGCCCGAAGGTATATTATCTAAGCCTAATCAAGTGTGTAAATTAAATAAAACCCTTTACGGGTTGAAACAGTCTTCGCGTTGCTGGTACGAACGTTTCGATCAGGTCATTAAGGGCATGGGTTTTGAAAGTTCAAAAGTTGATTCATGTTTGTACATATTGAATAAAAACTCAATTGATTTAAATGTGTACATAGTTTTATACGTTGATGACTTATTGATTGTCACTAAATGTGCACAAACAATGCAACAACTTAAGAACTGCTTAATGCGACAATTTGAGATGACTGATTTACAAGATATTAAATTATTTCTTGGCATACGCATTGAAAGAACCAATGGCAAAATAACATTGGATCAATCGACATATCTTCAAAATGTTTTGAACAAATTTTCAATGGATGATTGTAATCCCTCGAAATCACCGTTTCCAAATAAATTGAACTATGACGCATTAAATAGTGATGTGCAGTACAATGCACCGAGCAGGCAAGTCATAGGTTGCCTGATGTACGCTATGTTGTGTACGCGTCCTGATTTGTGCGCGGCTGTAAATATTCTTAGTAGATTTCAAAGTAAAGGTAACGAGGAATTGTGGAAATGTTTAAAACATGTATTAAGATATGTTAAAGGCACTTTGAATCTTAAATTGACTTATCTAAAATGTGATTATAAACAGCTATTGACCGGTTATGCGGACTCTGATTGGGGTGGGGATGAAAATGATAGAAAAAGTACAACAGGCTATTTATTCCAAATGTTTGATAATTGTACAATATCTTGGTGCACACGCAAGCAAAACACAGTTGCTGTTAGCTCAACAGAGGCCGAATACATGGGTTTATTTGAAGCTGTCAAGGAGGCGATCTGGATAAAGTCATTGCTTAACAGTATATACATTCAAATGACTAAGCCTATCCTAATCTATGAAGACAACAATAGTTGCATTAGCATTGCTAATAACCCCACAAATCACAAAAAGTCAAAACATATAGACATAAAATATCATTTTACCCGTGAACAAATCAATAAAAATGTGATAATGCTAGAACACATTTCCACAGGAAACCAACTAGCAGACATGTTCACGAAGGCGATTCCAATGGCGAAGTTCAATGATTTAAGGTCTAAATTAAATTTAGTGTGATTTGTTTGGATAAATGTAACATGATTGCATAATATCTGTGTACAATTTTAGTGCAAGTTAAGATTACGTAATATTATAGTAATATTGTTGTATTCCACTCTATTGATATATATAAAATGATGATTAAGGGTGAATGTTATTTAAATGTATAAAATGAAAAGCTTAATATAGGATTATAATTAATATTGTCATCTAGATTGTATAATAGTTACTTGAATTTTTGAGGGGGACTATTGGTATGTTACAAAAATCCAAGTCTACCTTCCGGTCCATTCATTCACTGTATAAATACATTCATTCACTCAATCAATCATTCACTCTGTCAGTGTCAGTATGATTTGAATTTAATCCAATATAGACCGTTGAACTGTCAACACCTATTTTATTCTGCTAACCTTCCCAAAACCAACATGAGTTATTCAAAAAACTTGTTTTTGATGTTCACAAGTGCTTTACGGTGAAGGAAACCTGCATCCACCTGCGATGAAATTCAGGGGTGAGAGTTTCAGCGTTGAGACCACGCAAAATAAACACGTCGATGTCGAGTTGCAGAAAAAATGGCCAGAGTACAATAACAATACGAGTATGGGCATTTACTGAAAGCTGAGGTCGTGGATTCAATCCCTACGGTACTAAATTAAGTATATTTTCTTTGGTATGAGACATCTAATATTTAAAATTGAGACAGTAATCATTATAACCACCACAACTCTTCTTGTAGTTGTGGGAGTCGTAAGAGACAATTAAGGGATTGAAGTGCTATTGACCATTAATTTATTGAAGATTGATGATGGGCAGCAGCATCATCATAGTGGGCACACTACTGCGATTGCCAACCCGCTTGCCCAGGCTGGCGATTATGGAGAATTACATCCTAATGCGGTGGTGGCCGCGCTCGACGCCCGCTTCGGCCGCCCCGAGCTCGTCGTTACGCAAGAAGTGACAGCGGTGCGCGCCCTGCCTAAAGGCCCGGCAGTGTTATTCACTCAGGAAACCGCCTTGCTGTCAGCGCTGCGGCAGCGTCGAGCCTAAAAATGGTATTCACTAATGCACTTTAAACGACACTAGTGCTCGGCGGCGAATGCGGCGTGAGCTGGAACTACACTGCGTCGAAAGTTTGACGTTTAATGTACGAACTTCGCATTCTCTAACGAAAAACAGCGACGAACTCGCCCACAGCCTCGATTCCTAATGTCAAATAATACAACTAGGATTTTAGACACGGCTGTCTCGACGTCGAGCTCATTGACGAACGCACCGTCGAATGTGTGAATAAGAGAATAGCATAGCGGCATTGGTTTAAGGCGACCGGCGGCGAGCGAATCCATGAATTGGAGCGGAATACCGATATGGGTACTCCCTCTCGCACGTATGGTTTACCGCTAAGCCGGTCGCCTTAGCCCAATGTCGTGGCCGGGCCATAAGGTAAGCTACGATGGTAAGGATCTTGTAAATTTTTCAAACCGTGTTCGTAATTGCGTAGAAGTAATGCGTATGCTAAATAAACCTGACCATTTACGTTCTCACCTATCCATTCGCATAGGTAATAGAAGAGGCCAATGTTCTGCAGTGGACCGATAGAGGTTGATGATGATGAATACAAAAAAAATTGGTGATTGCGACACAAAGATTTCTAGTGTACTAGAAATCTACAAGCACTTTGTGTCTCAATCAGATCTTAGAAATAGCACGAAATTTATCAGAGTGACATTACAGAAAAACACCTAGCATACAAAGAACACATGATTTACGTAGATAATGCGTTTTTTCCGACTGACAGGTCACAAAGATAAATCGTTGAAAGATTCAACAACGATTCTATAATACGAGACGGCTTTTCAACAAATAACGGTTTTTGTACATGAAAAATTTGTGCAAATAACTTGCTAGCAGATTTATATTACTAGCGACCCGCCCCGGCTTTGTTCGGGTACAATACTGAGTTAAACCCTTCTTTTCAAATTACTCTATCTTAAAAAACCTCACCAAAATCCGTTGCGTAATTTTAAAGATTTAAGTGTACCTAACGATACGGGACAGAAAAAGCTTTGTTTTGTACTATGTACAGATTGTACAGTCGACGTCAAAGGAATCGTTACGGTTTAAGTGCCAAAAATATAGGTATTTACACGACCTTAACATTTGGGAATAAAGTCGTGGAAATATATTTTTGGCACCTAAACCGTACTTATATCTTTGACGTCGACTGTACATACCTATGTAGTGATAGCAAAAGTAGATTAGGTACTGGCCGTGTGGCGACGGCAGTAAGATTTGTGTTACGAAGTTTTTTGTAACGACTTTTGACAGTAAAAACACGAAAAATTCAGATTTTCTATAAGCGATCTACTATGTAATATTGACGCCTTTATCGATTGCCAAAGGTTGAATATCATAAACTCATAATCGTTCAATATCAAATCAAGATACGATTTTTGTTGGTCACATTTAACGTGTTTATAACATCATCGCATTTTATTTTATGTTCTTTAAATATTTTAATTTTATTTATATTATCTGTTTGTAAGTAATTAATTGAATCAGGCGTTACTTTGCGGAAGTCCATATTCAAGGATGAACAATATTGCTTTGCTCTTCCGCGATACAGAATGTGTAGCTAATTAGTGTAACCCGCTATAATTACTTGCGTATTTTTTGCATGCAATTAATTTTCAGCTGCTCGTTAATAATTACACCTCTACCGTTGTACCTAACTATTTCCAATTGTTCCAAAACGTTCAAACGTAAACCTTTATCACAAACGTGCAGAACATTAAAAGAGTGGTTCTCAGATAAACTATGGCCACTCTCTATCAAATGCTTCGCGAAATTTGAACGTTCTGGATGGTTATGCCTATAAGATGTAACATGCTCCTTATACCTTGTGTTAAAATTACGGCCCGTTTGCCCCACGTACACCTTATTATAATCATCACAAGTTAGCTTATACACACCAGACATCCGTGGCAACATAAGTTAGCGGCTTTTCATTGTTATGTGCATAGTTTGTTGACTGTGCCTCTTTCTGATGACCATTATCGGCTAGAATTGAATAACATCTATCACTTGGCGGTTTCTAACGGCTACGATAAGTCAGTTGTGGATGGTATAATCAGAAAGAAACAGAATGGCATGATCGTATGCTGCACGGCCGTCTGAACCCACCAAGAAATTTCAGGCAAGCATTACGTATGTTGGCAAACTATCAGATGATATTTACAAAGTTTTGAAGTCTAATAATATTAATGTTGCTTTTAAGACAAACAATACGTTACATTCAAAACTTTGTAACGGCAAAGATCAAATTGAAACGGGCAAGAAGTCTGGTGTGTATAAGCTAACTTGTGATGATTGTAATAAGGTGTACGTGGGGCAAACGGGCCGTAATTTTAACACAAGGTATAAGGAGCATGATACATCTTATAGGCATAACCATCCAGAACGTTCAAATTTCGCGAAGCATTTGATAGAGAGTGGCCATAGTTTATCTGAGAACCACTCTTTTAATGTTCTGCACGTTTGTGATAAAGGTTTACGTTTGAACGTTCTGGAACAATTGGAAATAGTTAGGTACAACGGTAGAGGTGTAATTATTAACGAGCAGCTGAATGTTGCGTCATCGCCGTTATTACGAATTTTTTCCGTTGCCAGGGGGGGAGAAGGGGGTAGGGGGCGGGGTCAGGGTGAGGTTATAAATTTGGCCGACCAGACAGGACAGCTCATTCTGTTGCCTGACACCAGACCGACAACATCGTCAACTCCTGATGATGCCTCGTAGAGAGGCGAAACACGTGTCGAGTATAGTGTTATTGGTGGTGGTTTGTTATAGTTATTTGCGTATTTATTTTTGCGGCGGGAGGGTGGGAAAATTAATTGCATGCAAAAAATACGCAAGTAATTATAGCGGGTTACACTAATTAGCTACACATTCTGTATCGCGGAAGAGCAAAGCAATATTGTTCATCCTTGATTATCTGTTTGACCTTGTGAGAAACAGAGGTACAGGTAAATAAAAAAATAATCCGACTAATATTTTGAATGTTCTAAAAATGTCCC
>JALPQI010006905.1:0-57087 GCA_025490895.1 Thaumatotibia leucotreta
ATTATTTTTGACTTTCACTCTAATATCGCCTTGTTAGAAGTGACAAAGACAAATCGTCGTTTGCGGTTTTCGGAGTTCGTGGTAGTTGGCCAAAACTATGAAGAATCTCTTAGAAAGCGAATAATTTCAACAGTATTACGAGCAAACGTCTGTAGCACACGAAATAACTGGGAAAATTGCACTTGTAGTTGCGGTTACAGGACTCAAGACGTACGTCAGTTTTTGTTACAAGTCTACCACACCTACACTTGTTATTTACAATATTTTTATAAAACACTTGTTCGATTACGAGTTTAAAACTATTAAACTCCTGTATTTTTGTCTATGGCTGAGCTACAGGCACTTGTACCTGTAACTTGTAAAATTGTAACATAGTACTTTTATAAAACGCAAATTGTAAAAAACGGGGCAAGTGTTGCCAGTAAACGCCTGTAAAATTGTAACTTGTAACTTTATAAAACGGGACCCAGGCGGCGCTTCGTACGCACCTGGGTCCCGTTTTATAAAGTTACAAGATACAGGTTACAAGTGTACAGGCTACAGGAACCTGTAATGCACTATGAACTATTACAGGTGTTTTATAAATACACACAAAAATTTACAATTGTAATGAACCATGGTAAATCTCGATTACAAGTAACATCTACAGGCGTGACGGACATCACTAATTAAAAATAAAAACTGACATAAATAATCGTATCCACAGATTATGTATGTTTATTTTGATGGAAAATCAGCCCTTCTACCGCGAAATTCAAAATTCGTAAATTTCGAAGTTTTTTCGCCGTAACTCCAACGAAGGCTTCATTAAAGTGACAGAGACAAATCCTCGAAATTTGCGAAAATTGCAGTAGTGCCGCAGAACAAAACGATGAGAGAGATGTTCTAAATTTGTGTGGAGTTCATTTGCTCTTTGAAGTCGTACGGTGTCCGACTCCGAAAGTCCAAATTTATTAGGAGCTGAAACAGTCTCGGTCAACACTATCGGGGTACAAGCGGCCCTACCGCGAAAATCGAAATTCGTAAATTTCGAAGATTTTTCTCTGTCACTCAAACGAAGGCGTCATTAGAGTGAGAGAGACAAATCCTCGAATTTTATGAATTTCGTTTTTCGCGGTAGGGCCGCAGTCAAGGGAATAAATATAATAATATATAGGTATATATATAACTTTAGACCTTCTGCTCCAGACATAAGTAAAAAAGTGTAGTCATAGTCAGCGGCCCTACCGCAAACTCGGAAATCCGCAAATTTCGATTATTTTTCGTTTTCACTCTAATATTGCCTTGTTAAGACAAATCGTCGTTTGCGGTTTTCGGAGTTCGTGGTAGTTGGCCAAAACTATGAAGAATCTTTCAGAAAGCGAATAATTTCAACAGTATTACGAGCAAACGTCTGTAGCACACGAAATAACTGGGAAAATTGCACTTGTAGTTGCGGTTACAGGACTCAAGACGTACGTCAGTTTTTGTTACAAGTCTACCACACCTACACTTGTTATTTACAATATTTTTATAAAACACTTGTTCGATTACGAGTTTAAAACTATTAAACTCCTGTATTTTTGTCTATGGCTGAGCTACAGGCACTTGTACCTGTAACTTGTAAAATTGTAACATAGTACTTTTATAAAACGCAATTTGTAAAAAACGGGGCAAGTGTTGCCAGTAAACGCCTGTATAATTGTAACTTGTAGCTTTATAAAACGGGACCCTGGTCTCGACAGCTGTCAGATTCATAGGCACCTGGGCCTAAAATATTGAATTTCTATTTTATTTGGAAGAGAATTGATTTTGTAATGGATCACGAGCACGACTAATACACGGTCGTCGAACTGAAGACGGAGCTATAAAACAGGCGCGCAAAGTCACTGGTATTAAAAATAATTACTTTAAACTTTGTTAATTTCATGGGAATTGACTTGGAACAATTTTTTTTATTTATTTTAGAAAACAATATTCCTAAAGTAATGGTTTTCAGAATAAATAAACCTATAAATATATAGAAAATTAAATGCGCGTATTTATTTTGACAATTCGTCAAAACCCCCGCTCAGTGCTGCCATCTCACCTCCCCATAGCGGCATAAAAAGTATCAAAAACCCTCATTGGTCAATGAGGGTTTTTGATACTACCTCATTGGTCAATTTAATAGATTAAAAGTCTTGTCCGTAAAAGGTTTAGCTAAAATAAGGGTTTGATAAATAAAAAGCATTGATTAAAAAAACAGCCCACATTGTGGCACAGTTTGATTTATTCCTTTCTCACAAGTGTCACACAACTGGACAACTTAACAATCCTAGTAGCGACAGCCCTGTCTCAGGTCACATGAACATCGACATTGAAAGGGTTAACAAATTTTATTCATACTAGTGAGAACGGATTTGTGCACAAAAAATGATCAATAACATCACTAAGGAATGGTTATCAAATGTAGTCTGTTTTCACATTATGCTCTTGTTTTTATTATGAAGGTGTTTTCAGTATGTACAAAGTTCAATGGTCTATCAAAGACGTCACAAAATCATAGCTACAAAAAACAATATTGAACGAAATACAAAAACGAGTGCATATCTATTGTCATGTAGGATATGATAGGTCAGGTCAGTATTTTCTTAGATAAAACACCTAGATGAACAATAATTACGATAACAATTTCATACACACATTTATAATTTCATTAACATCAATCTGTGGAGGGGTTTACGACGAGTCTCAATTTGAGAAATCTAATAGAACTTGAATGAAGTCTGTGGAGTCCTTAGAGGGTATAATGCGAAAGCTGTTGATTTCAATAGATTTCTGTATTGGAATTAGTCGGTTGCTAGGCAACGGTCTCGACTTCCATGGGTTCCTCGGCAGTCTTCTTTTTCTTCTTCTTGTTGGCTTTCGCGGACGAGTTCAGGAGGGACTGTTGACAGAATACAGAATTATAAACATTGTAGGTAGTAAGAGTAGACAGAATATACTATTTCTATTATTCGTAAACGTCTATCAAATCGGCAATATGGAGCTTGCGGTAACTATAGGAGACAACAGCAACCGCAAAGTAACAAGTGGTATTGTTTTACCCCCTTATTCATAAACGTCTAACTTAGCAAACCGGTTACTATTGTCAGTCCCTTTCGGTCTTATAGACATATTAAAAAGTCCAAAAGGGACGAATAAACTCGCTAAGTTAGGAGACGTTTATGAATAAGGGGGTTAGTATTTAGGTGAATCAACTTTTTTCTGTCTGTTATTGCCATGGTCACGGTCGCCTGAGTCACGCTGGTTTTATGAATTATGCTACATAAACTATGCAAACATGCATTTTTCTGGTGTTAATAAACCCTTTCCTTGATGAGCCATTTACAAACATGGACTATATGCATGTTTACATAAATTAAGTAGCATAATTTTGCATAAAACCAGCGTGACTCAGGCGACCGTAACCATGGCAATAACAGACAGAAAAAAGTTGTTTCACCCATTTAATGATATGAGTAGTGGCTTTGTTGTGCATTCAGACCAAACGAGCATTCGCTATTCTATCCCCCAGCCCCACTACGAAATTCGTTTCACAAAACGCGATTCGTCGAAATTATAGAATAGCGAATGCTCGTTGGTCAGAGTGCACCTTTATAGGATGATTACGGTGGGAATGTCGTAATGTTACGAAACAACGTGCTAATGAATAACAGATTGGCTCAAGTATTACATAATGATATACCCTGGGCTTGTACCAAACACACAGATTTGCAATGTGGTTTGGAAAGATTTCAGGGAAATGATTAAGCGGATAAAAATGCAGAAAAAATAATGCCGAAAAGAGATGTAATTACACCAAATTTACATATGCAAGTCACTACGTTTTCCAAGCACGAAGAAACTGGCAGGTTTTCCCATATATACTAATTCTCATCATATATCTATTCAACGTTGTTATGTTAAGTCACGTATCCCTAATTTGAATCTTAATTTTTTAAAGGAAAAATATATCTCCTATATTTTTTTACTTAACAGACAAATTCTTTAAATATTTTTTTGCTGTTAGTGACCTTGCCTACGAACCTGAAGGTTCCGGGTTCTCTCGGTTGTGGCTGATATATTATATTACATGTGGCTCTATGATATCGTCGGTTGACAACCAAAACTCACGAAGTAACAAACCGACGCCCCCTGCGTAAATCATCGAAAGTTAAAAAAACGTTCGTTTAAGATTCGATGATTTACGTAAGGGCCATCGAAATATCTAATTGAAATAGAGATCGTATCTCAGTTTTGATTCAATACTGACATAAGAGGTTGCTAAGAGTAGTGACAGTTTTTATAGTGAGTTTTGCTTGTCACCCTACAATATATTTAAGTATCTATCTATCAAATTCAAAAGTTTTATTGCGTAGGTACATTTGGTGCTTATCTATAGCTAAAAGCTAAGTACAGTATCAACATGAACCCTGAGAGGGTATAGCAACTTTAATTATTAACTAAGTATGACAACAATCTATCTATTATACACGGTGGAATTTAATCGGTGAACAGGAACCCATTTTTCTAATTCAGTAATCGATGGCGGTCACGTTTACGTAGTACTTAAGTGGAACCAAGTTTTTTTTTAGTATAAATTTTTTTTATGTTGAAATTAAAATTTATTGTCACCCTACTAATGGTTTAGTCTGAAAAGTTTAATACCTCATTTCAAATTATCAGCCATAGAAACTTAAAACATAAATGAGCAATAACCATTCACATGCTTTAATTTTTGCGATAGACTCTATTCTTATGTAAAATAAGAGCGATGCATGGCTGATAGTTTGAAAAGAGGTATTAAACTTTTCAGACTAAACCATTAGTAGGGTGACAATAAATTTCAACATAAAAATTTGTTATGCTAAAAAAAACTTGGTTCCACTTAAGTACTACATAAACGTGACCGCCATCGATTACTGAATTAGAAAAATGGGTTCCTGTTCACTCCACCGTGTATATATTGTCGCGAGGTATCCACATCAAAAGCCTTAATTGAGCTTACCGTGGGATTAGGTCGATTTGTGTGAGTTGTCCCAAGATAATTATTGCACAGTCACGTAGTCATACTCACATTAAGCTCAGGATCCTTGATGGAGCGGTCGCTCTTGCAGGTCGCCTTGTCGAAGGGCAGGCCGGTGACGCGGTGGTGAACTTGAACAGTCAGGTAGTCACACTCACATTAAGCTCAGGATCCTTGATGGAGCGGTCGCTCTTGCAGGTCGCCTTGTCGAAGGGCAGGCCGGTGACGCGGTGGTGAACTTGAACAGTCAGGTAGTCACACTCACATTAAGCTCAGGATCCTTGATGGAGCGGTCGCTCTTGCAGGTCGCCTTGTCGAAGGGCAGGCCGGTGACGCGGTGGTGAACTTGAACAGTCAGGTAGTCACACTCACATTAAGCTCAGGATCCTTGATGGAGCGGTCGCTCTTGCAGGTCGCCTTGTCGAAGGGCAGGCCGGTGACGCGGTGGTGAACTTGAACAGTCAGGTAGTCACACTCACATTAAGCTCAGGATCCTTGATGGAGCGGTCGCTCTTGCAGGTCGCCTTGTCGAAGGGCAGGCCGGTGACGCGGTGGTGAACTTGAACAGTCAGGTAGTCACACTCACATTAAGCTCAGGATCCTTGATGGAGCGGTCGCTCTTGCAGGTCGCCTTGTCGAAGGGCAGGCCGGTGACGCGGTGGTGAACTTGAACAGTCAGGTAGTCACACTCACATTAAGCTCAGGATCCTTGATGGAGCGGTCGCTCTTGCAGGTCGCCTTGTCGAAGGGCAGGCCGGTGACGCGGTGGTGAACTTGAACAGTCAGGTAGTCACACTCACATTAAGCTCAGGATCCTTGATGGAGCGGTCGCTCTTGCAGGTCGCCTTGTCGAAGGGCAGGCCGGTGACGCGGTGGTGAACTTGAACAGTCAGGTAGTCACACTCACATTAAGCTCAGGATCCTTGATGGAGCGGTCGCTCTTGCAGGTCGCCTTGTCGAAGGGCAGGCCGGTGACGCGGTGGTGAACTTGAACAGTCAGGTAGTCACACTCACATTAAGCTCAGGATCCTTGATGGAGCGGTCGCTCTTGCAGGTCGCCTTGTCGAAGGGCAGGCCGGTGACGCGGTGGTGAACTTGAACAGTCAGGTAGTCACACTCACATTAAGCTCAGGATCCTTGATGGAGCGGTCGCTCTTGCAGGTCGCCTTGTCGAAGGGCAGGCCGGTGGTGCGGTGCGGAACTTGAACAGTCAGGTAGTCACACTCACATTAAGCTCAGGATCCTTGATGGAGCGGTCGCTCTTGCATGTCGCCTTGTCGAAGGGCAGACCGGTGATGCGGTGCGTGCCGCTCGGCAGCAGCAGCGCCGTGAACTTGAACTGCGCCACCAGCTCTCCCGGTCGCTCGTACAGGACCTGGGGAAATTATTTCTATATAGGGGGTTGTCAGCCATTGGACGACGCCGAAATGTACATATTGGGCATTTCAAACTAGTTATGTACATAGTGTCCCAGGGAGAAGTGACGAGCTTCAGTCATACTGAACAACTTTTACTATGGGACCAATAAGGAAACGACGAAAAAAAATTTAACCTTTCGCCCTATAGAGAATTGGAGACGCAACCAAAATGTATGAAAAGGTTAAATTATTTTTCGCGGTTTCCTTGTTGGTCCCATAGTAAAAGTTGTTCAGTATGTTCAGTATAACTTATACAGTGTGTCCTAGGAAGCTGGTCACTTCTCCCTGGGACACACTGTATATCACAATATTTAACACGTTCGACGCCGGTGACACAGCGTGAGTGACCAACAATCTGATTCCTATGCCAGTGACCAGTGGCGGCTGTACCTTAAGTGCGCTCGTGCTCTGCACTACCGTAAAATTGAACAGAATCGTTATCAATAAACATTTTTAACAAATTACCAATTCCATCCATACTACATTCCTATATTTTTATTTTCATATTTTTAAAAATCTATAGAGCCATTCACTGTGGCGAAGTCCGTTAAATTATTTTTTTCGCGCGTACTAATCTAGTAACTGGAGTTCGAGGCCAAAGAATCTACGAAAATATTGCTACAACAATGAAATGTTCTTACAATAGTAAATCCTTATTTTCTAAAAACAGACGTTGAGATATGTTATTTGTTGGTAATTTTAATTCTTTAATTTATAGAAACAATATTATTTACTTATTTTCACGTAAATACAAGATATTTTAATAAAAACTTAATTATCCGCAATTATTAGTAAAAAAGTTGGTATTGCGCTGGTATCACCTCAGGTGTTAATAACATTTGGTACAGCAATTTAACTACACATAAATTAAAAGGTAGGTATGGTTAAATTACTAAGCAGTACAAGTACTATACTATTACTAAGCAGTTTTAATCCGTAATAAGGCAGGGGTGCCTTATTACGGGTTAAAATTATGGGAAAGAAATTTGGAAATGTAAAATGAAAGCATTTTTTGTATTTTATTTTTTATTTGGCTTCTTCATCACTTATCCGCCGAAGCTAAGCTTAAAGCCGAGAGGCCTTTATGACGCCCAAATAATTTGTAAAAGAAATCTCTAGACTCAGGAGGATAAGTGATGAAGAAGACAAATAAAAAATAAAATACAAAAAATGCTTTCATTTTACATTTCCAAATTTCTTTCCCATAATTTTAACCTTAAAATTGCTTAGTAATAGTACTTATACTGCTTAGTAATTTAACCATACCTACTGTCTTAACAAATATGGCACGCTGTCGTATGTGTTCACTGGTAATTCAACTTCTTTTTAAAATAGCCTTTGAAACGTTGGCTCTTATCATTTTAAGTTCTTTACAAGAAAATTTTATCATATCAATGTTAGTTAAGAGAAAAGAAAAGTTTTTAGGTATTTACGTGTTTTTAAGAAAATCCTAGTTGTGACAGCCATATTAAACAAAAAGGCGTACAAACATTACACAGGTATATAATGTTTTTCATCATCATCATCATCAGCCTATGATAGTCCACTGCTGGACGTAGGCCTCTCCAATTAACTATGCGTATAGATAGACGCATTAGGAGGTAAATGCCCATAATCGCCACGCTGGGCAAGCGGATTGGCGATCGCAGTAATGTGTCCACTATGATGACGCTGCTAAGCCGTGTGGTGACGACAGTAAGAATACATTTGTCACCACCCCAACTCCTCCTGCGGGTGTCGTAAGAGTCGACTAAGGGATTGAAGTGTCACTGACCATTATTTGACAAAAGATAGACGATAGCGTCATAATGTTTTTATTAGGAATTATTTTAAATAAATAAATTATATAACAAAAAGGTTGTGGAAACCTGAAAACTTTATTTGACAATGACATAAGAGACTTTGACGGAATTGACAATAACGCATCTGTCGTAGTTTCGTTGGCCTCGAACTCCAATTACTAGATTAAAAGTCATCCGTGCGCTCGGCGGAGCGCACTCGTCATCAAGTCGAAATTGTATAGGAATCGCGTAAACACCTCTGGCGCGTGAGACGGAAGATGCTACGTACAAACTGTAGGTATAGTAAATAAAATAATATTTTATGAAACGTGTGGAAATAAATGTGCAAATTGCATTTTTTAATTACGACCTTTTTTTCCATACTAACTATACTAAGTGCACCACCGGTTCTCGAAGTCAGCAGCCGCCACTGCCAGTGACACATTTACGTGATCAGAGTAACCTTATTCTTATGCCACTAGCATAAATAAAGTTCTTCCTCCTAAGGTGCATTCAGACCAAGCGAACATTCGCTATTCTAACCTCCCACTCTACGAGATTCGATCGTTACACAAAACGTGATTGGTTGATTTCGTAGAGCGGGGGATAGAACAATGAATGCTCTTTTATTTATTTATTTAAACTTTATTGCACAAAGGTAAAACTTAACGTACAAAAGGCGAACTTAATGCCATGAGGCATTCTCTACCAGTCAACCTTAAGGCAAAGCAGAGAGATTGTGGTCTGAATACACCTCTATACCAGTGCCATAGAAATACGAACGTTTTTGACACAAGTGCTGTGTCACTGGCATAAGAGTACAACCTGTTCAGTCACACATGCGTGTCAATGGCATAGGAATTCTATCAGATAATTTCGATCGGCATAGTATTAGCACTTAGTGAAACAGTACTAGAGGCGAACGTATGACTAGCACTGATGAAGAATAGGCTACTTGACTCATATCAAATTTTGTGCAAAAAAATATTCTTTTCTGTAGAATGTATTAAAAAGATCAATATTTTTCGATTACGGTGTATTAAAAGTGTTTGATGGGTTCATATTTTTTTATTGAAATATTTGTTTTATTTTTTTTTATTTCGTACTCTGAAAACGGTGTCGGCCATGATGTGACGTCATAGGATCTTAAACTAACTTCATGTCAAATCTTATAGGAGTGAAATTCGCCATGGACGTGTTGGCATGTAGCTTTGCTGTGACATTGACATTAACATAAGTGACATGTCAAATGTTTGTTTTCGGTTTGAGTGACGTCACACCACAGATAATCTAAGCATTAACATGGCTAGTATCGTTTTCGCGCGGTAACGAAAGTTTAAATTTTAAGTTATTATTTTGCGGTTTTCTAGGTGGTGAAAAAATATATTTATATTTTTTTCCGTTAATCAGATATTGATTAATAATATAAGACAAACTTTAAAAATGGGTCAAGTAGCCTATTAGTACATTAACGGAGGTAAGTACGGAGTTACTAACGAGAGTATTAGAAGCCCGACGCCGTAGGCCGACTACCGACCGTGATGCATACGATGTTTTTCATCACACTTGCGGACAAAAAAAAAGTTTTAAGACAACATAATATTATTAAATAACGTACTAGGGTATTTCTCAGAGCGTAAATGGACATCTCATTCATCTGGTCACATTTTTTTGAAAGTGGCTGCATCATTTGGTTCCATTTTCGGTCGTCAGATACAGCACACGTTTCTCTATAAGACAACCAAAACCTACTTCAAATCATTCAGCCACTTCCAAAAAAACGTGACCAGATGAATGAGATGTCCGTTTACGCTCTGAGAAATGCCCACTAACATTTCTATAACTCCCTGGGGAATTCCACTTTTCTATAACTCCCGCGATGTATGCAAGCAATGGCGCGGTTAGAAAGCAAGTGTGATGAAAATTGAGTTGTTCATTATCATATGTTTAGTAGCTCTCGAGGCAATGTCCATATAAAAACGGAATGAAACATTTTTTAAACCTTATTGATTAACTTTTTTATTTATGTCACTAATAAATAAGATTGTGACTTTGGCAAGTGTCATTATCAAAGCTATTCAATGTTGCGCTGCCAGTGAATTTATGTGACTTTGTTGTGTGTCTTATAAGATAATATTAATTAGGGTGGAAATGTCGTAATGTTACGAAACAACGTGATAATAAGTAACAAGTTGGCTCAAGTATCACATTATTATATACCCTAGGCTTGTACCAAGCACACAGAAATACAAAGTGGTCTGGAAAGATTTCAGGGAAAATAACTACTACATAATAATATTACTTAACCGACAAAATATCTATCTTTTTATGTATATCAAAAAAATACAGGATCTCAGGATGAGACACGGCGATACTCGCCCGGCAGTGATAGCTGATAGCTGGGCGAGTATCGCCGTGTCTCATTTATTTACACGGGAGTGCGCATCTTTTGTTCGTGTTTATAGCCGATAGTTCATAGCTTAGTAGCTCGCGGTGAGACTAGTGCCTTAACCCTTATTGCAAACAAGTCCATATAACCGGTCAGACTGACCAGACATGCTTAGTTTTTGTGATACAACTGTATTGACATGTAAAATAAGAGTGACAGCTTGTGAGCGAATATTGCCGCTTTGATGTTAAACTCTATTGACTACTACTAGGGTTCAACTTGAGAATGCATTTTTGTATAATACATTTACCCTCTTATTCATAAACGTTTGTTAACTTAATAAGCCGCTAATAATTGCTTGTCCCTTTTGCTCTTATGGACACATTGTTAAGACCGAAAGGGACAAACAATTATTAGCGGCTTGTTAAGTTAGCAAACGTTTATGAATAAGGGGGTTAGAGATTAACAAAGAAATATACCCTTTGGTGCTTACTACAAATTACATATTTTTTCTTGCAAGTAGTTCAGATATTGGACTTCAATGCCAAAATATACTTATCTTGCTTTGCTTGTTATCTTGTCAATGTTTACTATTAATTAAATCACCTGGAAGGGCTCAATGAGTTTGTGGTTGACACACTCGACGACGCCTAGCCTCGCGCTCGTTTCCTTGTCGAAGCTCCTGAGGTTGAATGGCATGGACCCGTGCTTATTGCGCACCTGAAAATGTACAACATATAGGGTGTTTCTTCAAGCGTTCCAGACACAGAATTAGATTTGGATAGAAGAAACAAGTTCATTCATTTGTATGGCGGCCGAGCGTGTCAGATTTTGTACTGAAGTTGTTACTTGCCTATGATTTTAAATATGTCTCAGGCCCTTGAGTATTCATATTTTTTTGTGTGTTGCAATTAATATTACTTAAGGAGGCATTATTAATGTTTTTGTTCACTTCAACTTACAAAATTTGACGCCCGAAAGCTGCAAGCTGCGATTAAAGACGGACAACTCAGTAGATTTTACTGAGTTCATTTGACACGCTAAGTAGACACGTTTGCTTGATTTATGGTATATATGACATCTGTGGTTCCAGAGACCTCATTAATGTGGCCACATTTTTGTAGATGTGGCAGAATATTTAGGTGCTATCCTTAGCTGTAGTTGCAGCAACTGTATCTCAATGATGACAGTAAAAAAAATGCCAATCTATCCAGCCATTTCTACAGAAATGTAGCCAGATTAATGAGATGTCTGAAAAACTCAAAGAAATACCCAATTATCACTCTTATTCTTCATGAAGAAAATGAATATTAGCACAACAGCCAACTTATTCATAAACAATTAGTATTGTTTGTCCCTTTCGGTCTTATCAATATGTCTATTAAACCGAAAGGGATCAACGATACTTATCGGCTTGCTAAGTTGGGAGACATTTATGAATGAGGGAGCAAGATATTATATATTGTACAGCCAACCAAGTTAATTATTATTAGAGTATGGAGAAATGTAAGTGGGATAAGTTGGTTGGCCATACAAAACGTAAAATGTTGTAATGTTACGAAACAACGTGCTAATGAATAACAAATTGGCTCAAGTATTACATAATGATATACCCTGGGCTTGTACCATACGCACAGAATTATAATGTGGTCTGGAAAGATTTCAGGGACTTTTTTCATACAGACACCAAAATATAATATTGGGACTGTGTAACATAACTAACCATGGAAGGCTTGAAAATATCCGTCAGTCATACACAAGAACAATTCAAAAAATCCAATAGATTACATATTATGTTCAGCCAACTTGACTCCATAGAATCAAATCAAAACATCTATTTTTCCTATCTCTTTGATACTACCAAACTTTCATTTCCAAAAAACAATTGGACACATTATTAACAAAAAAATATTTGTAGTTAGTATTACTTTGCGTCACTACTTTGTAGACAGATGTTATTGAGAAGTAATATTTCAGACTATAAATAGCAGCAGTTCACTCACCTCGCTGTAGAACATTCTGGACGCCTTCAGCTTCAACTGATAAATCTCCTCGGTCTTCTTGTATATCGTACACCGCGTGTCCATTTCACGGCCCTGAAAAACAAAGTTAATGGGTGATTCCCCGAGGAACGTTTTAAACGCTCGAGTTCGTCATTGACGTCCCGCGATTCTGGCCAAAACGGAAGGCCGAGCAATACTGAATTAAGTTTACATTAAAATAACACTCTTTGGGTCATTTGGGTTGGGGTCAGTTGGGGGTTTGGGTGGTGTTGTAACAATATTTACTAAGACTAAAAATAAAACGTTGTAAAAACGTTGAATATTCGCCCTAATATTGAAAACATCAAATGTGACTTTATTGATTCATCTCTTTCACTGGGTTTAGGTTGAAATAGTATTTTGTAACTCAAATCTGTGACCCTCAGTGTCTACAATCCAACCAATGCATATTATAGTTTTTGTTTATGTTAGCAGTGTCTATAAATGTCATTGTATGTATAAGTAAACCAAGAAACAATAAGTATTTCCCGGTAGAAATTATACAGTTGCTTTGCCCTGAGAACTGCCAAGCACATCATTGTGGATTTACTTGGAAAGAATTCAGGGACTAATTTATTATTCTTAGTGTTTTTAGTAGTATCTGGTTTTAGAGTATCTAGATGCTCTAACCTACAATTGGCGACAGACTGTCCAAAACAATAGTGATGGCGTTTAATCAACAATTACTTTTTTATTTATTATTGTGCCAAAATGTCATAAAGCTTTTTTTCTTCAAATCATTGTTATAGTAAGGAACATGTTTGGTTTTGATTAAAACTTACACATTTGCTCTGTCCTTCGTACATCCAATCTTTCCAATCCATCAAAATTTTAACAGAGCATTGAATTTTTTTAATTAAAAAAAATATTTGTTGTATAGATGAACACTCAAATTCCTAATATAAAATTCCAAATAACATATATAAAAGCCAATAAACTTACAACACCCTCTCCTGTTGAGACCAGGACATCCATCGCATACACCTCATAGGTCTCCAGTGTGCACTTCTCATGCTCTTTGCGCTGTGCTTCTGAGGGGTTCTGAATGATGCTCTTCTCGCCATCAATGCGGAACTGCTTGAGTTGGTGGGACAGCATGCCTTCAACAGGCTTGCAGCCAAACTCTGCTGCAACCTTCTGTACTGTTTCGGTTACTGCATAATTCTGAAAAAAATTAAATAAGATGCTCAATTCTGATTCGAAAAATAATAAAAAACGATTTATTTTTTGAAGTATCCAGAAGATCCATTATTCCAGGGAATCTCCCTGGAATAATAGATAACATTGTATGCATAAATAAACCAAGAAACAACAAGTATTTCTCAGTAGAAATTATACAGTTACTTTTCCCTGAGAACTGCCAAACATGCCATTTTAGACATACTTGGAAAGAATTCAGGGGAGGGTGGTGAATAGTGATGACTTTTCAATTGAAAGAATTTTAGATCTATTGTCCTAAATCCTATACTTACAAAGAATATAAATTCATTTATATATAAACAATTTTTTCTTTTAGAAATAGCCTAAATAATAAAATACTTAATTATATTAAAAAGTTATTGAGTAACTAAGAAATAGAACGTGACTTATACGTGTTGCGTAAATTGTTGAAGACAAAAGCATGTAGGTATTATTGCATTGCATAATAAATGCTTAGTAATAATATTCTGAGTAGGTAGAGAGAGATATCTTATGTCTGTGTGTATAGGGCTTACATTATAATTATAAAATACCAGTGTGAACATTTAGTTTTTTTAAGAGACTAGTTCTTTTAACTATTCGGGGATTTTAAAGAGACTTTCTTTATTACAAATAAATCACAATACAGCAGTCAACAAAAGACAACCATCTGTTTCACCTTACACTTGAAAGTACTACACATCTGGCAACTAGTAGTTCATTGACCTCCAAATTTATGTAACAATAGAATATTGGTTCTGGTAAGAATATCACTTTGTATGCCTAATATGAACAGTAACCATACTTATATTGGTGAAATATTTGTTATACTAATATATTATAATATACTCAGAGCAGAATCACTACATAGTATAAAATAAAGTCGCTTTTTCTGTCCCTATGTCCCTTTGTACGCTTAAATCTTTAAAACTACACAACGGATTTTGATGAGATTTTTTTTAATAGGTAGAGTAATTCAAGAGGAAGGTTTTTATGTAGGTATAGTACCCTGCGAAGCGGGCGCTAGTTTATTATAAATTAATAATGAAATTGGTCAGTCTGCATTGTAAGAATAGAATGTAAAAAAAACTTTAGTTATAAATACCTCATTGTCTGGCCGGAGCAATCTCAAAGCAGCTTCACTAGCATAATGTGCAGCAAGGAGCACATCAGCAGCGCGGCCAGTGACCTCTCCTCCGCCCACGCATATGGTGTGTGCCACCACTGCAATGAAGCCCTCTATGTGTGCACCCAAATCTCTGCAAAAATTTACATTATTATTTCTTGCTATTCTGACATACAGTTGACGCAACTGATGGTGCCTGTATTCAATGACTCTTTGGTCTAATATTGTTTTAAGATATATTTTTAGACATGTGATTGTGATGTGAGTGGTATCCAATTAGAACACAATAATATTACTAATTTACTTTTTTAGAGTCCACCATGGAGTATTGATTTTCATTGGCTTAAAAATTATTATGAAGACAAATTGAGTACAATACATACATCTTCTGTTTTGTAACAAAAACAGAAGATAATGTGTATTGTATATTTATGTGTGTGAAGTTACAAAATACTGAACAACAAAACTTGTAACAAAACTTGTTAAAAAACATACAAAAACAGTTTGTAATGTCTTTATAATTAGAATGGCAGTAAATTTTAATGAGTTTGTATGGAGTAATAATAACAAGAGTAGTTTATCAGACTGACAGTTAAAAATATTTAATTAATGTATTTTAACATTGTCATTCCGTATTTGAAGAAATTAGCAACATACAAACAGACATTCAAATTTTTATTTGTATGAATTTTATTATAATTTAGTCTTGTTACAATTGAAATACATAGATAGTTCGTTAACTGAATCCATTGGAACATTACACAATTGCTATTGCACTTAGACTATGATTAATTAAGTACTAATCATATTTAAGACTATAAAGTGTATAGGTTATTAGAGAGGACAACTTACACTTTCACCAAATCACCCTGTTTCAGGATGTAGTCAGTTTCGCTAGGGATAGGGGAGAAGTGACATATACAGTTGTTTACAGACACGCATGTTGGAAATGCGATGCCCTTTTTGGAGTCTTTCTCCTTCTTAAAAACCTTTGAGGTCTCATCCAGGATAGCCTTGTCTCCGAACTCGCAAATCTCTCGCGCAGACGCGTCTGGCACGCATTTTGCAAGCACTTGCTCTAGAACACCTGCAAGAGACAAAACGGAATTAATAATACCGAGTGATTAAGTCAGGAATGAGCCAAGAACCTAAAGAATCTCGACAGACTCGGCACATTGCCCGCATGGCGATGACATGACACGCGTCGGTTTCAACCACTGGAGCACCCATATCACAATTGAAGGGTTCCACGACGAATTCACATAAAACTTCACTTCACAATCAACTTACGGTTTACAATTTGTCCTGCTAGTTTGTACTTGGTCACAACCAAGTCCTCTGCGATCGTTTTTTCCACTTCTTTATCGTCAGCCATTTCTCAAAACTGTGGTTAGGTTTGTGGTTTGTGTGGATGTCAGTCACGTGACTCGGATATGAAATCACAATGGCGGGTAAAATCCGGAACGAAAACAACCAAATACCTGCTAAACGTATTAACGAATAAACATTCGTAATTCTATTAAAATATTTGAGTAAATTTATAAGTCTCAGAAAACTGGTAATAGTTCTATAAAAACACAGATAAACAAGAAGAACCAATAAAAAGACACAATTTGATGCTAAAGTACCGCTCTAATACTATTTTCTCAGCTCAAAATGTCACAATTGGTAAATAAATTCCTGAAAAATAATTAAGTAGATAATATTAATGAATAGACATATTTTTTTTATAATATGAATAATGCTTGGTATTTGGTAGATTAATGGCATGTACAATGTTAACTTGGTGAAAACTAATAACAATTTTGAACTTTATTCGATATCAGAATGCATTTTTTATTGCCATTGAGAAAATGAGTAAACGTGGGGAAACTCGTTAGCCTTTGAATATTAGGATTTAAATACTCAAAGTTCGTTAGGTTTTGTGTTAGTTACCAATTTAATTTAACTTGGTTTGATTATTCATAGACTTGAATTTCTCCAATGATAGTATACAATTATTACGAATATTCCCCTAGGTGGCAGAGAAATTTGTATGAATACACTGGCAACATTATTTCGTTTTCTAAAAAAAAAGTAAATGTCGAGAAAAGAAATACGGTCGATTGATTTCTCGCATATTTTGATCCTCAATATCTAAATAACACGGCGATAACTTGTGATTTAATTGCAACATAGCTTAACATCCCATCTTAACTTAATTCTCATATACTGGATCAGTTTATTTGTTGTAGTCATCGATTGTTTTCCACACTTTTCTCACTCCCGTTATTAGTTTTGATGCCACGTTCTTGTGGCAGTTTATTGAATAAATTGTTTTAAAAATGGTGCCCATTTTCTAATCTACGGACAACAAATAAGGTAAGGCACCGGTATACTGATTCTTATGGGCTTGCAATGAATCACTGGTGTTGAATTAAGTTATGCGAGTAGCGGGTGGTGACATCAGAGGTGGTACTGTCAAATTGTCAATCCTATTGTATCCTGTGGGTATTTGATGAGTACCGTGGAAAGGTTTCCACAAAGTGATTTAAACTTTACAATAGAATGTATAATAAATACTAATCTTCAGTTTATTTATGTTTAAGTACCTTTTTGTTAGAGAATTAAAGTTGTATGAGTTTTGTTGTGTTTATTAAATTTGTAAAGTAGTTATTAGATTCGAATTCGAAATTCTTGTGTAACTAATATATTCTGTGCAATTATATGGTGTTGAATAATGTCCGATAATGGTAATTGTATATATGTGTTTTATTTTGCCAGTATTGACAGAACTTTTTGAATAAATATTATTTTGGTTGTTGCGTTACCTATCTTGAAGAAAGTGTACTGTAATCTCAGCCATTCTAAAAGAAAACAAGTCTAGTATTTACTTATGAACATTCTGTATTATGCACTATTATGTGTATTATTCTGATGACCAACTACATAACCCTACACTGATCATGGCCCAACAAGCTGTCTATCCATTAAGCCTTTTATCACATGTGGCCAGTCCACCTCCACTTCTGCTTGTCTGTCTAAAGTTTTAAAAATGATTATTATTATATTTAATTTAATTTAGACAAGCAGCTGTTGCTGATACATCTAATTCAGAGTTCACTCAGCACAGGTCACAGTCACATTGTTTTTGATAATTTGAACAGGTCTATTCTGTTCTATTTATCTAGTCTATTTTAGAACTGGTTAACACTATTTGAGTTAACAACTTTGGAGGGTAAATTTACCCACATCCAGGCATTAACTATCCTGTTTGCAAGAAATTTTTTACCAGTTTGTATTATGCTTGCCTTTAACTAATTTAAGATTCTGTCCCCTAGTGTGTGTTTCTAGTTTTAGTAAATAAGTTGCTCAGTTCTGGACAATCATAGTAGTTATACAGGATTTGAAATGTCTCAATCAGGTCTCAACATCCCCTTCTTTTCTCTAGTGTAGTCAAGCCAAGTTTTTTCAGGCTTTCCTCAGGTTAATGATTTTAGTTGAGTAGGTATTTTCGTAAATTATGCTGTACTCTTTCTATAACATTAATGTCTTTTTTAAACCTTTAATGGGCAAGGCTCGTAAAAATCCTGAATTCAAGTCTCAACATCAATACCATCCTATAGTACAATCGACAACACACCTGTGAATACAGGCAAAGTGCCAAAAATATGTAAACAGAACTTTATTGCCTGGACATAAAGGTGTGTATACATATTTTTGGCACTTTGTCTGTATCCACAGCTGTGTTGTTGATTGTACAAAAAATTCTGTACAAGAAAAAAAAAATATAAAGATCGTGCTAGGGTGGTCGTTTTTGAGAGTGATGCTCTAAAAAGGATTGAAGTATTTCTTTCAAATAAATTGGTACATGAATATTTTCCAGAAACAGCCATGTCAAGCATGTCAGATCGCAAGGCTGAGCTGGAGCGCAAGAAGGCGAAGCTCCAAGCTCTGAGAGAAGAAAAAGATCGGCGGCGGCGCGAGAAAGAGCAGAAAGATGCTGAAGAAGCACTGGTACTTTACTGAATTATTTACTTTGAATACATTAAAACACCTTGTATGTTTTAGCTATTATTGGTAAATTTATGCAAGACGTCTTTTATGTACACGGTGCACGGTATGAAGTGTTACTAATTTCAATGGACTGTGATTTTTTAGTTGCAACAATTTATTACATTCTGTGATTAAATTTACTTTTAGTCAATATGACTTCCTTTTGCCTTGACTCTTCAAATAGTAAAAAAATATTTGCTCGCAGCATGTTTGTGACCACTGGGTAGTGGTATGTGCCAGTGAAATACGATCGCTTTCTTCATTGCATTTATACTAGCATGTTTAATTGCTCTCACCTTTCTCATCAAAATACTGCCGTCCTAAGTAAAACAGACGCATCTCCCATAGAACTACTATAGGAGATGCGTCTTTTTTACTTAGCACGGCAGAATAGACCAGATAAAAAGTCCGAAACTCACTGCACTGGAGAAATGACAAGTGAAATTCGGTTTTCAGCCATTTTTGGTTCTTACGAGCTTTATAAGACGAAGCTCAGTCTCAGTAGCGCGTTCACCCTGTAGTATCAATTTCCAGAAAACGTTACAATACACATATTATGAATATATATCATGAATGACAAGTTTACCATGGTGTTTACACACAGGCCAGAGCGTCAACAGCGTCAAGCCTCGACAGTCGTCGTGACCTTGACGAGATGCTGTCCTCGCTCGGCGTGGCTCCAGTGAAAGATGTACTCTCATCGCTGTCCTCTATGCAGTCACTGACGCCACCGCAAACAGCATCGCCGGAGACCAGTCTACATACACATAGTCCTCCACAGGGGTTAGTAATATAAAGAAAAAAAAAGAAAAACATTTCTTTGTGACACTACATAACATACTCATAAAATACTAAAGAATCATGAATGACCACAAAATGGTCTCCAATTCAGCATATTGCTGGCCTATAAACAGTCCAGCGCTGGTCTTCCATTGAAGCCATTATGGAGGTGACGGTTGGTAACATAAATTTACGGATGGCAACCATCTTAACCTAATGGTATACAGACCCTTTGACTTAAACTGGTTGAAAATAAGCAATCTGGGTCCCGTTTCTCGAACGCTTGTAACTTGTAATACAAGTGGAAGTCCCTTTTTAACACTATTAATTAGATAACAACTTCCACTTGTATTACAAGTTATAAGCTTTCGAGAAATAGGCTCCAGCACCATTCACATACTATGGCTATGGTTACTCCCGGCTTAGCTATGGTACAATCTTATGGGGAACTAAGTATTTTCCAAGTGAGGATTCTGATTACACAAAACTTATTTATACAATGGCGATATTCTCTCAGACCAGTCTACATACACATAGTCCTCCACAGGGGTTAGTACTTTGTAAGGCCGACCGAGATTTCGGTCTCGGCATTCTCGGCCAAAAACGGCCGGGACTCTCGGCCGTGGTCTTTGACTCAAACTGCTGGAAAATGAGCAACCTGCACTATTCACATACTATGGTTATGGTTATTCCCGGCTTAGCTATGGTACAATCTTATGGGGAACTAATTCTTTCCAGGGGAAGATGCTCACTAAACAAAATAAACTTATTTATACATTGATGATATTTTCTCGGCGTGGCTTGAAGGATTGTTTTTCAGTGCTCATTTGTAAGCCATCCTCAGGCTAAATACAATAAAAAAGTATTATTAATTAGAAATCTAAATTATTGCTTGCAGAGGACCAAAAAAAGCAACCCAGCTGCAGATCATATCAGTCCAGTCCACCGACATCCCGCCGAAGGAGAATGTCACCTACGCTAAACAAACCCAGACCACCACGTCTGGAATCACTGAGATTAGAGATGGTAAGTTTCCTGCACTAATTAACTGGGTTTTGGGGGGTAGTATGGATATGAAATATAGGTTGTTTGGAATGGGCCAAAGTGCTTTTTGATACCATCAATTATACAAATATAAAAAAATATGGGGACTGTCACCCTTATAGGTAAACCCCGAATAAACAGGATTAAATTACGTGATAAATAATAAATAAATAGGTACAATTGCTCCCACATTTTCGTAATCAGAATCTATATGTGCAAATTAAATGGATTCGCCTTTGTGTACTGTGCATAGGAATAATTCAAATTCAAAAATAAAATAAAATCATACAAAATCGTCGGTTGACAAGCAAAACTCACTAAGTAACAAATACCTACTTGAAATAAAGCTCGTAACTCAGTTCTGATTTTATACTGATAAGTATAAGAGGTTGCTAAGAGTAGTGACAGTTTTTATAGTGAGTTTTGCTGGTCCGCCGACGAAATAATCCTTTATTCTTTTAAGATTTTTTCGAAATATGTTGTTATTGTTACTTTGTACTAAAAAGTATTTTGGCCCAGGGTTGCCATCTACCCAGGTTTCATCAGATTGGCTTACTGTTACGTCAGTATGAACTGGCAGCTGAGATCATAACGCTATCTCCTTTACACTTGCTGAGAACAAGTAACAGTGAATGAAGTTACATTATGACCACATTTGCCAGTTGGTATTGTGGCAAATATAGTTTGTTACCAGCACAATCCAGGCGAATTTTGTTAAATCCATGAAATTAAATCTTGCCAAGAAAATTATGACCAACATTTTCGATTTCATAATACAATAATCCTAAGTTCTCAGGGTGGTAACGCAGCTCCTTTCAAAACCTTTTGGATTCTGTGCGATCTCATGAGTGATATGATGGCAGCCCTACACAAG
This sequence comes from Thaumatotibia leucotreta, assembly GCA_025490895.1. Lineage (NCBI taxonomy): Eukaryota > Metazoa > Arthropoda > Insecta > Lepidoptera > Tortricidae > Thaumatotibia > Thaumatotibia leucotreta. Next base: position 21,698 of record JALPQI010006905.1, read on the forward strand.
CACTAAAAAAAAGTTATCGAGTTTAAAAAATCTATATTTATGAATATTAACCTTATTTTTATTCAAAAGATTTTATAAGTATCAAAACATTAATCCCATCGTGTATTTTTGTACATTACAGTTGTGTTTTGTTGTGCTTACCAAACCTGATTGTAAAAAATTTGACATTTTATTTTCGATAAAACATTACTACTACTACAATTGAGGCAAGGTGAGGCGCATGCCATCCTTACCAAATGTGTATATGTGAGACAAGGATGGCATGCCCATAACACTTTGACTTTTAAAGTTGGATTGCAAATATTGATTTGGTAGGAACAACAAATCTGTGATTATTTTGGTTTGCCCTTTTTTAAGAACTGCATACAAGTGAAGTTTTATTAACAGTGATGTCGGGTGCTGGTATTAACTAGGCCATTTGCAAATATTGACTCTTTAATTTTTAACCCATTCTCTTTTTTGTTCTAATCCTAACCCATCTAAATTTAAACACATTTGCATGCACTACCATGATTTTTAAATGTTATTTCTCATTAATATCGTAAAATCATTCTTAATACTTATTAGTCTAGGAATACACATCAACTGTACATACAAATAATGTAGAAATAGACAACCTTTGAAGATAAGATATATATACAGGGTGGATAATGAGTAACCCGACAAAATTGATAAGTCATAAATGAACTTTTCTGGATTCGGCTTAGTTTAAGAGAGAATTACATGTTTTCCAGAAACTATTTTCATCATAAGTCACTCAAAAATGTTTGCATAATTAAAATTCTTACACTAATACTTATTATCATCTCGACATACTTACTGACTAAAGTTAGAGAAAATGAGAAAAAAGTTTCAGAGAAATGTTCACAAAAAAAATCCCTACAATTTATGTACAAAAAAAATCTAAATATCACAAAAAAGAATTAAAAAAAACTTTTTTTTTCGAAAATTACTTAATTATGTCACATAGTTTTTTTTTACTTCATTTCTCATCAAAAATGCATTGGTAACGTCTGTCGATACTCACGATCACCCTGTATTTAGAAACATGGTGTATCATTAGACCATAGTATACAATTTCCTCTTCATTTTTATTTAAAATATTTCATACTGGTGTTTTTATTATTTTTGAAATGAAAGTGTTTTAACATAAAAAAAAAATTCGTTTAGCAAGGCAAGCTGTATAACTTATTTAACCGTTTCAGTGCTGATATGAATGTTTTTAACGAATGGCGTATGACACGATAGGCGTGTCATCAAATTCTATGGCGTAAGGCACGCTTGGCGTAGGGGAAGGTGGCTCAAAGAGGGCACCTTAAGGGAGAGTTGAAAAAAAAGTGGTATTTAACCTAGCTACCTTATTCTTTTTTTTTCCAAAAGGTACATTATTTAATATTTTTCGATGGAAGATGGCTTAATTTATCTAAAAATGGTAAACAAAAGAATTATACGCAATTTTAAAAACCTCTACGATTGCCCGCTTTGCCCTAGGGGGTGGCCTAAAGTGGACATCGGCTTAGGGCAAAACGGGCATGGGCTGGGGTAAAGCGAAGTCACCCAAAGGGCAATGAAGAGGGCTATGCTAGGAGTCTCACTGTGTGATCGTATTAGAAATGAGGCCATCTGCAGCAGAACCAAAGTAATATAGCTCTCCGAATCGCTAAACTGAAGTGACAGTGGGCAGGGTACATTGCACGTAGAATCGATGGCTGTTGGGGTGAACAGGATCTCTAGTAGAGGCCACGTACCAGAAGGGGCGCGTGAGTAGGCCCCTCCACAAGGTGGACTGATGACCTAGTCGACGTCGCAGGAGTCCCCGCTGGATGCGAGCCGCGCAGAACCGGCCATTGTAGCAATATTTGAGGGAGACCTATGTACAGTAGTGGACGTTTTTCGGCTGATATGATGATGACGATGAATATTATTCAGGCATAACCATCTATTAGTTACCTTTTTTAATATTAAAATATATTTTAATTTCCTGACACATATTACAATAAACAGACCTGATTTCTGCATCTCATGTCCAAGATACATGAGCCCACGAGTCGCAGTCATTACATCTAATTCAGTCCTCGACAGGTGGGTCTTCTAAAGTTCGTGGCATTCAAAACAACGTTTCTGCTGGGACGTTGGGATGCTGGGAGGCTTAGTTTTATAAATATACCAGTTTTCAACTAAATTTACATTGTAAAAAACACACCGGGCAAAGCGGACAGTGCCCACATTACCCTGCCCGCTTTGCCTTTTTCGACAATTACAAAATGTAAGCAAAATCTACCCTCCAAATGTTGAGACACGAGGAGTTGAATGCAAGAGTATTACGGCCAGATAACTAATTATTAAGAAACAGGCATTAATGACAGCCTTTCAAGCATCGAAAATGAGAAAACACATGACTCACACCTTGAAATATTTTTCAAAAAACCGCAAAAAACATGTTTTTGGTAGAGACCGTAACGGCGTGCTCATAGATTAGCCGGATGAATGACACGAGATGCGCGAGTATGGCGGGAAGTACTGTCACATGTTACAAACACGCTCCATTTTGAAATGGCAACATAAAATCCAGTGCCCTCTTTGGGCGCTATGCCCGCTTTGGGCTACCTTCCCCTATCATGAAAAAATTGTTCGCCGCCATAGATATAAGTTTTTGAAAATGGAACACGCAACGAATCGGTTAAGTGGTTGATAAATTATTAGAAAATAGGAGATCACACAACAGTACATTGTATTATTAGTCCTGACATATTCATTTAAAACTCTCGGTTTGCCTGCAAGTGCTGATTTATAAATAACCCCAATTATTTGCAAGTTTTCATTTAATCTACAATTTTATTTGCAAGTGCCGCCTCTCATAACCAATGACATCTGTAGTCCGACAGTATTTACTTTTCGCTCTTTCTTATTGTTTTGGCATTTCATCTTGCTGTCTGAATAAAACAAAACATGATTATGTACTCAACTCAGTTTTTTTTCTTTTTTTTTGTGTCAGAGTCTTGTCATGTGACCTTTTAACTTAGCAAAAGCAGCTTTGCTCAAAAGTTCCTTTGGGTTAATCAACCTTTTATTTGCTATTATTCTGTCCTGTTGTAAAAGAGACAAAAGTGTCACTGTTTATTGAAGAAATCATATATTGTATCACTTTCTAGTAACTTACTTTATACAGTGTGTTGCCATGACCCAGGACTGTTATTGTCAAGTGTTAATAATTTAACGGTTCATTTTGAAGTACATTGCTTCTCACTAAACATTTCTTAGAAAATTAATTACGTTTAAAATAAGAATTTTGAATCAAGTAATGCTCAAGTTTTAGCTAAAATATCTGCATCTCAATCCTCGGTTTGAATAAATGCCTGCATGATGTTAACACACTGTAGTTGGGTCACATTCTGACAGGTTTATAATTATATTATAACTCCATATGGTGTATTTTTAAGCTATGAATCCATAATTTTATTGGATTTAGATGTCCGAGAGATTTTTAACCCGTAACTAAGACAACGACTGTCATTAAAAAGTTGATACACAATTTTGCGTTTTACGGAATAAAGCTGAGACTTTTATTGATAACTTAATTAAACTTAAAATGTCTGACAGGAAGGTATACTATAAATAAATAATTAGATAAATCAATTAAACATTTCCAATGTTATATTCAGACTGCAAGTATCATTCAAAATTTAGTTCCACTAACAAACATTTACGTTGATTATATGTTAAGTGGCGTCCATATGTGTGTATCGTTCGTCGGCAAAAGTAAATACTGTATGAGTGTTTGGTGCATTTGTGTTCGTGCTGACATAAAACAAGGCTCTTCCAATGCGTCACCGCTTGCAGGATATATGGAGGACTGGTGGCGGCCCCGCAAAGGTAAATACATTATAACGTTCGTATCTATTACAATTTTCCATAAATAAAAAAGTTTTTATTTAATTTTGCGATTTTATAATTTTTCGTAGAACACGTCCACGACACTATCACTTTCACTTTTTGAAGTGTCATTTTGACGTTTGGCAAAAATGAAAGCATGCTTAGTGAAAAATCATGCGGTCGTGAACGTGAACTTCCCGATAAAATGTATAAAAGCGCCCATTATAGAAAAAAGTAGTTATTCGAAATTACTCCGTTTTTGTGCCTTACAATTTATAAAAAATTGTCACTTGGTTTAGATCCATTAAAATTTAGTAAAAAAAATATAAACATACAAATTTGGAAAATTGTAACATAATTTTATTATTGTTTCTGGAATTGAAATGATTTAAGTAAATGTGTTCAAAAGGGTTGATTTTCCAAGGCACATGCCACCGTTACAAAAAAACCTTATTTTCAAATATTCTCATTCTTACAAAATCGTCATTGCATGAGTTTGTGAACATTGTGATAATTTGACTGGAGTTGATATTTTTGGCATTTCAACCCGGGATGAAAAACATGTGTCAAAGGCATGTCACTGCATGGGGCCATCCATAACATGATTAACAAATTAATGAACACCCATTTCGTATATTTGCGGTTAGTTAAAAAATCTGTGATGTCATTTTGGATTGGATTTTTTACTATAGGGTTGTATATCATTAAATGAATAAATGGGCATGTTACATTTATAATTATTTGACTTTTTATGATATATTTTTTTATCTTATCCCGAATATGATTATTGTATGAAAGGAATCAAAAGAAATTTGAAAGTTTTTTTGGCTAGCCGCAATCATGTCATTTGTGAATATCATCCACATTATAAGAAAAGAGGTTGATGTAAATATAATGGGGAGCAATATATAAGCTACACGTAGATATATCAACGCCTCACGCTATATTTGACTGACGAATGTGTTTATTTTTGTCTCGTTCTAGCACACGCAACCGACTACTACGGTAAGTCATTATTCCTCCCGTTTGAACTTAACGTTTTATCTCTGTTCAATAACTTGGTGTCGGTTGTAATATATATCTAATAGTTTTCATTCCGATAGTTGTAAATAGAGACTATCCACGCTTCTAGTTATTTCCTACTAACACGGTTTAGGCGATAGTTTCAGATTACTCGATATTAATTGCACCAAAATAGTCTGGATTAGAATAGGACCAAGAGTCAAGTTTTTTTTAATTTTTTATCAAGAAATCTGAAATATCAGGGGTGAGGCGAGTGAAGTGTCAGGGTGTTCAGATGTCCGTCGTGTCAGATGTGGCCTTCCAGAGTTCTCCACGGTCCTCGGCGTATATATCACGGCCATATCAATATTATGTGTATCTCATATGGTGGTAGTATGGGACGCCAATACTCACGCTGTCTCGACAACTAACCCGCACCGGTCTAACTTCATGCTGTAATAAAGCACTGTTTGCTAAATCTATGTATAGTGTTTTTTTATATAAAAAGATACTGACATTTTTTTTGTTTTCCTCCCTTTTTCAAGATGAGTACAATCTAAACCCGGGTTTAGAGTGGGAGGACGAGTTTACAGGTAGGTTTCAAATCGGAACATGAAGTCTTTGTGATACTAATCTTGCCCTTGGTAGTGCCTGTGCTGTCACACTAGCATGTCGTGTTGTAACATACATCATATCTATATATTTAACGCTATTTATATGACTTTAGATGCTAACAACAACATTTAACGGCACATAGCTGATATTAGCGTAGGTTGTATACTGGATATATTTTGAAATGGTAGTTTTAAATTGTGCTTTCGAAAATATTTGAATATACATACCGTGAACATTGAGCGATCCAATAATATCCTGTATGCATGCAAAGAGACAAGATCCAAGTTTTTTTATTTCATATTTGGTTTAGTCACTACGTATTTTAATAAATTTAAATGTATGTTGTTTTCGCGTTTTCTTAATTGTCTCTTATACAAAATATTTTGCATGTTACAGAACATCTGTGTGAATGCATGACACAAATCATCGTATATCTAGTAAAATATGAATTTATTTATATTTTTATACGTACCTATATAAATCATGTATCTCTCTAGTGGAGAGCTCGGGAAGTTTTGTTTGTGCATTCTAGTTTATTTAAGCTATCACAGTGTTGCTTTTAATCATAAGATTCTAGCTGCACAGAGTTTTTGCGCTTATACTCAATTTCGTTAAGCTATTCCATACATAAATAAACTACGCGCTTGCTAAAAAGTAACTATGGCTTGATTTTATACTTACTAAATTATAAATTATATAATTTATTTAGTTTATTTAAGGTTATGAGATGTCACTTCTAAACCATTAATTGATTAGTCTGTATACTGCAAGTTGTGGTTTATTTAGTTTGGAGCACTTATCGGAAGTAGTATAAGAATTAGTATTCAATGATAGACAGGTTTTCGCTTCATTTGAAGTAAATAACGGAAATATAGCTAGTATCCTTCCTGCTTCAAGTAGATTCTGTCTGACAAATTTCAATTACAAACCACATACACAAGCCCACATTTTGTCACAACTAAATTCAACTCCATGTAGTCACTAATTATATGTTTATTTACGTAATTTGTAATTAAAACTTTATTTGCATTAAAGCCCTTATCTTACCTCGTTGTGACAAATTGGATGCAACATATTTTTCGGAAAAAGGTGCAGTAATTTGTACTTTTTTATTATTTTAGTAAATGGAATACGATAAAGAGTCATTATACCATTAAGCACTTAAGACATTGTCATTTTTGAACAGTTACTACACAATAAAAAAGTTTTACATGTTACTGTATCTATTCCATATCAAACATAATATTTCGGATTTACATTCACAATTCACATACAAAATTCGAAAAATGCTTAACGTAGCCAATCAATTTTGTATGTGACTCATTGTGCTAACATTTCTCAGTAATTTGATACATTCAGATTAATAATTACATCGTTCATCATTCTATTAGATTCATGTACTAGCTGACGCATTTATACCTAGATAATATGTATGCTGCATTCAAAAAAATAACGACTTACCAGACTATTATATCGGATACTTAGTAAACGTAAAATATCGAAACAGTAAGACAGTATTACAACTAAAATTACTGATTTAATATGGCGATAAGTATTCATGCTGCATACATATTTTCAGATGGGTTTATTTCAAAAGTAGATATTTCCGTTCACCGTAGCTACATCACACATAGATTCACAGAAAATACACAATCCATCCTTACACTAAATAAATATATTTATGAAGTTCGATCAAGACAGTAGGTACCTAGATTAGTACCACTTCTAAACCCTAAATTGTTAGTAAGTAGCTAATTAAAAGAATACCTTCAAATTTGTGTAAAAACTTCATGGATATATTACTCTTAAACAAAACGGCTGATTTATTATCGAAACAAAATCTATTAATTACGATACTTAAGCTCTAAAAATGTAAGAGCAATCACAAACATGTAATTAAAGACCATGTACGTATACTTGCTTAACTTGTTTTTTATAGAAGTAGCGAACAAAGTAAACAAACCTTGTATTCCAAATGTGGTATTTAATCTCCACTAAACTCTTACTAATAGATTATCCTAAACCATTAAAACCTGCGACCATATATAACATGGACGTCTAACGTCAGCTCAAAAATGCCCCCAAAAACAATTGTTCAATTGTGCCAAGATGGGCAGGGCGTAGCGCTTTTCTTAACACCGCGCATATTTCGGCGTAACATCCTTGACAAATGTTTATAGAACATAGCCATAGCCAATGAAAACTTTGATGGACCAATCATAGCTATTTTTAAATGGCGTTTTACATTTTTATAGGTTGATATTGAAATTCATTACCGTGATGCATTGAAGAGGGGGTGACACTTGTCAACTAAAATTCAGGACCGTTTTTGAAAGGCAATTTAATATGGCATGCGGCTTCCATGTTTTATTTGTCCGTAGATGAAAACAATAAAATAGTGCTAGATTATTGATATTTAATTGAACGATTTGTTAAAATTCTTCGCATAACTTCTATAAACCGCAAGTATAAACCATAAAGAGGAGACCCAAGCTGGCTAGCTATAAATCAGCCGTCCACACACACACACTACACCACCCCCCCGGCAAGGGCCATTCTTATTCACCGTCCAGTGCTTACATTCGACGGCGACGGCGCTCGGCAAGGCGATGACGACGACGCCTTCCACGGGAAGCTTCCACCAGGCATCCTGCCCCACGGCCTGCCCACCGTGAAGGAGGTGCAGCCAGCTGTCACTGCCGCGCCGCCGGAGAAGAAGGAAGAAGAGAAGGAGAAGAAAGGTGAGCTATAGATATTAGGTTAGCTCAAGATTCTACCAGGGATCCTGCCCACCGTGAAGGAGGTGCAGCCAGCTGTCACTGCCGCGCCGCCGGAGAAGAAGGAAGAAGAGAAGGAGAAGAAAGGTGAGCTATAGATATTAGGTTAGCTCAAGATTCTACCAGGGATCCTGCCCACCGTGAAGGAGGTGCAGCCAGCTGTCACTGCCGCGCCGCCGGAGAAGAAGGAAGAAGAGAAGGAGAAGAAAGGTGAGCTATAGATATTAGGTTAGCTCAAGATTCTACCAGGGATCCTGCCCACCGTGAAGGAGGTGCAGCCAGCTGTCACTGCCGCGCCGCCGGAGAAGAAGGAAGAAGAGAAGGAGAAGAAAGGTGAGCTATAGATATTAGGTTAGCTCAAGATTCTACCAGGGATCCTGCCCACCGTGAAGGAGGTGCAGCCAGCTGTCACTGCCGCGCCGCCGGAGAAGAAGGAAGAAGAGAAGGAGAAGAAAGGTGAGCTATAGATAGTAGGTTAGCTCAAGATTCCACCAGGGATCCTGCCGCACGGGCTGCCCACCGTGAAGGAGGTGCAGCCAGCTGTCACTGCCGCGCCGCCGGAGAAGAAGGAAGAAGAGAAGGAGAAGAAAGGTGAGCTATAGATAGTAGGTTAGCTCAAGATTCCACCAGGGATCCTGCCGCACGGGCTGCCCACCGTGAAGGAGGTGCAGCCAGCTGTCACTGCCGCGCCGCCGGAGAAGAAGGAAGAAGAGAAGGAGAAGAAAGGTGAGCTATAGATAGTAGGTTAGCTCAGGATTCCATCAGGGATCCTGCCCACCGTGAAGGAGGTGCAGCCAGCTGTCACTGCCGCGCCGCCGGAGAAGAAGGAAGAAGAGAAGGAGAAGAAAGGTGAGCTATAGATAGGTTAGCTCAAGATTCTACCAGGGATCCTGCCCACTGTGAAGGAGGTGCAGCCAGCTGTCACTGCCGCGCCGCCGGAGAAGAAGGAAGAAGAGAAGGAGAAGAAAGGTGAGCTTTAGATAGTAGGTTAGCTCAAGATTCCACCAGGGATCCTGCCCCACGGACTGCCCACCGTGAAGGAGGTGCAGCCAGCTGTCACTACCGCGCCACCGGAGAAGAAGGAAGAAGAGAAGGGGAAGAAAGGTGAGCTATATACAGTAGTTTAGCTTGTGATTCCATCTGGGACCCTGCCGCACGGCTTGCCCACTATGAAGGATATTATAATGTTACTTATTGTTAAGTATTACTATATTACTTATTGTTTTAAGTAATAGAAGTCCAAATACGTAAAAATTACGAAAATGCTTGAGTTTGGTAATCAAAAACCCTGATATGCGTGAAATTCACATTGCGCTATTTTCTCTCGAACGCATCCACCCGTAAAGCAGCTGTATCGTACTCCACTAAAGCCAAAGCTCTTTCAGTTCGCGAGCTGAGCGCCGACGAGAAGCACACGATCATGCTGTCGGCGGAGTTCCAACGATTCATCACCAAGGCGGGGCGCGTCATCGAACGCGCGCTAGGGGAGTCTGTCGACATCTACACGGATTATACTGGCGGCGGCGATGGCGAGAATGCGCAGTGAGTATACATCATCAGTAGGGCTGCCAACCAAAAATCACAGATATGCGGGACGTTCGCGAATAAATTGCGAGACTTGGCTGTAAAATGCGGGACGGAAATGACATTAACATTTAAAAAAAATGCATAATTTCAGATCGTTTCAATTTAGATGTACCTAATGCACCCAACGCAATTATTCATATTTTGGCAGTTATACACGTTCAGTGCACTGTACTCGCGGGCTATCGGTGCGGACGTCGCGGTATCATCAGATTAACATGACAAAATCTTTCATTTACGTATTCATGTTATTATTTTAGTATTTTCAATTTAGTATTCCGTGAAAAGCGGGACAACTGGCGTCCCGCGTGAACCCTTTGCGGGACGCATACTTTAGGGCCTCAGAAACGGGACGTCCCGCATATAGCGGGACGGTTGGCAGCCCTAATCATCAGTAGGGGTCGGAACGATCATGCTGTCAGCGGAGTTCCGGCGCTTCATCACCAAGGCGGGGCGCGTCATCGAGCGCGCGCTAGGAGAGTCCGTCGACATCTACACGGATTATACCGGCGGCGGCGATGGCGAGAATGCGCAGTGAGTACATCATCAGTAGGAGTCGGAACGATCATGCTGTCAGCGGAGTTCCAGCGCTTCATCACCAAGGCGGGGCGCGTCATCGAGCGCGCGCTAGGGGAGTCCGTCGACATCTACACGGATTATACTGGCGGCGGCGATGGCGAGAATGCGCAGTGAGTACATCATCAGTAGGGGTCGGAACGATCATGCTGTCAGCGCAGTTCCAGCGCTTCATCACCAAGGCGGGGCGCGTCATCGAGCGCGCGCTAGGGGAGTCCGTCGACATCTACACGGATTATACCGGCGGCGGCGATGGCGAGAATGCGCAGTGAGTATACCATCAGTAGGGGTCGGAACGATCATGCTGTCAGCGGGGTTCCAGCGACTCATCACCAAGGCGGGGCGAGTCATCGAGCGCGCGCTAGGGGAGTCCGTCGACATCTACACGGATTATACTGGCGGCGGCGATGGCGAGAATGCGCAGTGAGTATACCATCAGTAGGGGTCGGAACGATCATGCTGTCAGCGGGGTTCCAGCGACTCATCACCAAGGCGGGGCGAGTCATCGAGCGCGCGCTAGGGGAGTCCGTCGACATCTACACGGATTATACTGGCGGCGGCGATGGCGAGAATGCGCAGTGAGTATACATCACCAGTAGGGGTCGGAACGATCATGCTGTCGGCGCAGTTCCAGCGCTTCATCACCAAGGCGGGGCGCGTCATCGCGCGCTAGGGGAGTCCGTCGACATCTACACGGATTATACTGGCGGCGGTGACGGCGAGAATGCGCAGTGAGTATACATCATCAGCCTAAGATAGCCCACTGCTGGACGTAGGCCTCTCCTACTAACTATGCATTAGGTCATAATCGCCACGCTATTGAGAAAGGCTAATCGCTAACTAAAATTAATATCTTTGGATGCTCCGGACCTTCGGCCCTGTGCAAACTCGGCCTTCGGCCTTCACAGGTGGCCTATGGCCATCCGTTTCGTTTTCATGTTACACTATTGTATTGTTAAGCGCTGGATTCTGACAAATGCCCATAATCGCCACGCTAGGCAAGCGGATTGGCGATCGCAGTAATGTGTCCACTATGACGCTGCTGCCCATCATCAATCTTTTATCAAATAATGGTCACTGACACTTCAATCCCTTAGTCGACTCTTACGATACCCGCAGGATGAGTTGGGGTGGTGACAAATGTATTCTTACTGCCGTCACCACACGGCCCAAGTGAGTATAAATAATAAATTGACTAATATCTTGGGACATCTTACACAAACCAACCTACCTACAGTTCTCGGCCGTTCATGACTTCATGTCGACCCTGACAGATGTCACTTCAACGCAATTGCATTATCTGTCAATCGAGCGCGCGCTTGGGGGAGTACGTTGACATCCATAGTTCGTGAAATATAATTTGGTAACTTTCTACCTAATCTCCAAACTGGAGTTCGAGGCCAAAGAAATTGCGAAAATGTTGCCACAACAATAAAATGTTCTTACAATAGTAAATCCTTATTTTCTAAAAACAGACGTTGAGATAACTTATTTATTAGTAATTATAATTGTTTAATTTATAGAAATGATATTATTTACTTATTTTCACGTAGATATCAGATATTGTAATAAAAAAAGAATTATCCGCAATTATTAGTAACAAAGTTGGTATTGCGCTTGTATCACCACAGGTGTTAATAACATTTGGTACAACGATTTAACTACACATGGATTATGAAAACCCTATTTCTAGGCCAGTGGCGTATCTAGGGGGGGGCAGGGGGGGCTCGTGCCCCGGGCGCCAAATTAGAGGGGGCGCCAAATCGCCCAACATTTTTAATTTCCTTTTGCATAATTTATTATACCTATGTTAAAAAATCGAAAATCTGGATGCGTTATCTATCAGACGGGGCGCCAAATCAGCCAAGATTTTTGATTGACTTTTGCATAATTTATACAATAAAAAAAAATTAATTCATAAAATGCTAGATTGGCACGTTTTCCGGGCCTCAAATTGCAATTTATTTTGATTTTCTTTTGCATAACTTACACATAAAGAAAATCTTCATGTGTAAATTAAAAAAATGCTAGATTGGTACATTTTCCCTGGGCGCCAAATTAGGAGAGGCACCAAACAAGTCAAAATTTTTGATTTCCTTGTGCATAATTTATATATAAATAAATCAAAAATATTTATTGTAAATATGTATAGAGGGGACGCCAAATCAGCCAAGATTTTTGATCGCCTTTTGCATTACCTATTTGTACATTAAAAAAATGTAAATTCATAAAATTCTAGATTGGTACTTTTCCCAGGCGTCAAATTAAGCGGGGCGCCAAATTAGCAATTTATTTTGATTTCCTTTTGCATAACTTACACATAAAGAAAATCTTCATGCGTAAATTAAATAATGCTAGATTGGTACATTTTCCCTGGGCGCCAAATTACAGCCTGGCAAAAAAGAGTAGCAATTAAAAAGTGGCAACATTGTAGTGTCGTCCCTTTTTCTCACGCATATTGATTTGAAAGGGACGACACTACGATGTTGCTACTTTTTAATTTCTACTCTTTTTTGCCAAGCTTTTTTGCAAAGCATAATTTATACATAAATAAATCAAAAATATGTATGCGTAAACTATTAGAGGGGGCGCCAAATCGGCCAAGATTTTTTATTTCCTTTTGCATAAATGATACATTAAAAAAATGCTAGAAGTATGGCAATTTACATTTTCCCTGGGTGTCAAATTAGGCAGGGCGCCAAATCAGCAATTTATTTTGATTTCCTTGTGCATACAGATGTAGTGAGAAATGACTTGCCTTCGGAAACGTTCGTCAACGTCATGCTGTTTCATTCTATCTCACTGAGACTGACAGTAATAGCTGTCATGCTACTTCAGTCAGACTCGGTGACACTGCCTGAAACAGCATGTGTTTACGAACGTTTCCGAAGGCAAGGCAAGTAATTTCTCACTACACCTGTAATTTATACACAAAGAAAATCATTATGCGTAAATTCAGAAAATACTAGTTTGGTACTTATACAGGGTGTTTGTTATGTCGTTAGCCAAATTTGGATATGTCATTCGCGATCACCAGTACACAACATTTTTGAAAAAAAAAGTGACACTTTTTTTTAGTTTTTTTTCCCGTTTTTTATCCGGCAAAAACATAATTTGTGGTGACTAGGCAAGTTTGTTTCAATCCGTGCGATTCGATGGCAGATAAAAGGGTAGCAGGTTTGAGTAGTCAAGTCTTAGCCAATCAGGAGTTCGTCACAAGCACCGATCAGCCGACGTCACTCACCCCACCATCGGCACTAAACAATGAATAAAATGTCCTAACTACATGCACACACGATTGTTATTTGATTAAAACTGCCCAAGCGCATACCTACCTGTACCTGCTCGTCGTCATCAACAATTCAATTTGCTTAGAGAGTGCATTAGAATCGATATCTGAGGTAAACCAGTACGCGTTTGTATGACGGAACATTTAAATTACTACGTTTTTGAGGTCAAATTATGCTGGCTCGGCTGATCGCAAGATGCCATGTGCCATTTGTACAGCACTCTGTAAACAAAGAAGAAGTGCGCTTGTGTAAACGCGCTCGAGTCAAACTACCCTCAAATCGGTGCGCAACTCAAAATACCCTCATTATTAGTACTGTATGCGATAGACTGATAATGCTGTCTCGTGAGATTTACCTGCAAGTTAAGCTCCACCTCCATTCCCCACCACGCGTAGGAAACTTGTTACGTACGTTATAACGCATTGAATTAGTTACCTTATGCAGGTTAATTAAAGTTGCAAACTCAAACACCCTTTCCAATCTGATTTGGCAGTTATGAGATGATGGGGCAGTACGCAAAGTAAGCAAGTGATCATAGTGACCAAACATTCGTTAGATAATGGGATTAAAAAAAAAATCTATAACAAAAAGGATAATGAAAAATGGATTATTTTTGTCTTACCAAATATTTTTTTACGCCTTTACCCAACACATATTGCAATATGGCTAATGATATAACAAACACCCTGTATTTTCCCGGGGCGCCAAATTGTGGAGGGCTCCAAATCAACCAAAATTTTTGATTTCCTTATGTATCATTTACACATAAATAAATCAAAATTCTTAATGAGTAAATTCACAAAAAGCTAAAATGGAATTTTCTTAAACTCGCTTTCTAAGTTTTCTCTTTTTTTATATTAACCATTTGGAGAATTTTTAAAACTAAAAGCATGGAAACAAGTTTATATCCTGTGCTGCATGTACATAAATAGCAGCTTATTACTTCTTATTAGCATCGATAAAATTGAAAATGTACCTATTCAGTTCGAACACAGTTGCATTTATTTTGTCTCGCAATTTTTTGAGATAGTAGGTTGAATTTTGGATAGATTGCGGTATCCTAAAAGTGACCCTTTTTAGGGTTCCTACCTAAACTAGGAACCCTTTTAGTTTCGGCAGGTCAGACTAGACCGGCAGTACTAGAAAGTTGCAATTTGGTAAAGGTACGGTCGAGGAATTTAATTTCCTACCCATTTCGTACCTTGTCATAGTAGCTATAATATGACAGTCCTAACAGCTTTCATATTGATTGTCACTGTGACAAGGTACGAAATGGGTAGGAAATTAAATTACTCGACTGTACATATACATATTAATTACGCCGAGAAAATAATATAATAAAATATAGAACAATAGTAAATCACAAGGGATCAAAATGATATATTTTCACGCCCGGATAAAACGATGGATTCCACAGTAGAATCCAGAACGTAGTGAGGCATTCTAAACTGGAATCCTGAGCGAAACGAGGGATTTAAGCGAACAAATTAAAGCACGACCGAAATCGACACGAGTTACGAATTTGGTTTTCGCACGTGGTGTATACTGGGACGACGTTTTTCAGTACATTTGGTCCTCCGAAGACCTGACGTAAAATGAACCACTTCTCGCACTAGCGCGTAACAATCACCCGAGTTAAAAAGAAGTTTTTACACATGTATCAAACGACTTTTTTCATAACAAGTACCTCAAAAACGCACGGCTATTTTTTTTTACGCACGCGAAGCAAAGTTTACGTTTCCGCACTAGTTAGGAAAAAATATTTTTCCCCCTACACGTAAAGTGGCGATGGATTTACTGCTAGCAATGTCGATATTAGGTGTTAACTTTGGAAAACGAGATGGGTGGGGGGGCGCAAATTTGGCGCTTGCCCCGGGCGCCATTTACTCTAGCTACGCCCCTGTTCTAGGCAGAAATAGGGTTTTCATAATCCAGGCAACATAGGCATGTTTAGCTAATTACAGAATAATACTGTGTAGCGTGCTTTTACATAGACTTGTCACTGTTATTCCACAACTGACGTCTGTTCTGAGTGCTCGAATGCTTTCTGTTACTCCGTGGTGATTTCTGCCTTGTTACGTATTTATTTATTGATTACTTCAATCTGTTGTTATTTTTCTTGACTCGTTAATTTTGTGTGTTAAACTTCTTTTCAAAATTGCCTTTGAAACGTAGGCACCTATCTTTTTTTTTGAGTTCTTTACAATAAAATTTTGTCATATCAATGTTAGTTTAGAGAAAAGAAAAGTTTGTAGGTATTTACTTGTTTTTAAGAAAATCCTAGTTGTGACAGCCATATTTAACCCTTAAAGGCATGACCTTGACAAAGATTTATTCTAATTTGAATTCTGACATGTTGTCAATAGAGTCGAAAATACATGATGCATATATACATCACTATGCATTTAAGGGTTAACAAAAAGGTGTACAAATATTACAGGGGTATGTAATGTTTTTATTAGGAAATATTTTAAATAAATTAATGAAATGACAAAAAGGTTGGTGAAACCTGAAAACTTTATTTGACAATGACATAAGAGACTTTGACAGATTTGACAGTAACGCATCTGTCGTAGTTTCTTTGGCCTCGAACTCCAGTTTGGAGATTACATTATAGTAAAAATAAACATTCAATTTATATTTCTCGAACTATACACGGATTATACTGACGGCGGCGAGAATGCGCAGTGAGTAGTCTGTCAAACCAACTTTGGCAGTAACAGTAGGAACAAATCGCTGTATTCATCTCTTTTTGAGTCAGTAACATAGCCAAACTATACCGGAAGCAGGGCGTCACGCCTCGCCGATACAAGTTCATGCCGCGTTGACCGAAAATGGCCTGGATCGGTGGTACCGTGCTCACACATGCTCGTGCCTTTGTTTATGTTACAAACATTCATCAATTATGCCTAAATAATGCATTAAATTTGATTTGAAATCTTATTAATAATAATTGTTATCGGGTACCTATTAGGCACGAATTAACGCGATTGCGATAGGCAACAGGTTTAGCCAACAGTGACACATTTGCTATTATTTATTCTGTGTCACTGTGCACGATATATTTTCTGATGTTGCCGACTAACCCCCTTATTTATAAACGTCTCCTAACAAGCCGCTAAGTATTGTTTGTCCCTTTCGATGTTATAGATGGGTAAAATTCTTTTCGTTGTCTTATTTTGTCTCCCTAAAAAACGTGACACAGTTGTGATTGTTGTATGTTTTGTTTCTAATTTTTGATGTATGGATTAAAATCTAGCGTGAAAAAGAAATACAAGTGCTCCGAGTTTTTTTAATATACTGAGTCGAAACAACAACTTAAAGCGTGACAGAGTGGTATGAAACAAGACAACGAAAAGAATTTTGACCCAGTTATATTGATACCGGAAGGGATAAACAATACATAGCGGCTTGCTAAGTTAGGAATCGTTTTTGAATAAGGGGGTAAGTATTTTAAATCTCATCTCAATTCACTTCACAGGGACGACAAATCCGACGCCCGGCTCTCGCTAGTCCGTACATTCTACGACGAGCGTTGGTCCCGCGGCCGTTGCGTTACATGCCTCGACTGGTCTTCGGCCCACCCGGAGTTGTTACTAGCTTCCTACCATAACAGTGATGACGCGCCACATGACCCTGATGGCGTTTGTCTGGTCTGGAACACGAAGTTTAAGAAGACGACGCCTGAAGATGTGTTCCATTGTCAGTCGCCAGTCATGAGCGCGACTTTTGCCAGGTTAGTTAGATTTAAAAGGTAAAAGTCTTCATCTCATCTGGTGTAGTTACTAGCTTCCTACCAGAACAGTGATGACGCACCACATGACCCGGATGGCGTTTGTCTGGTCTGGAATACGAAGTTTAAGGAGATCACACCTGAAAATGTGTTCCATTGTCAGTCGCCAGTCATGAGCGCGACTTTTGCCAGGTTAGTTAGATTTAAAAGGTAAAAGTCTTCACCTCATCTAGTGTTGTTACTAGCTTCCTACCATAACAGTGATGACCCCCCACATGACTCTGATGGTGTTTGTCTGGTCTGGAACACGAAGTTTAAGAAGACTACGCCGGAAGATGTGTTCCATTGTCAGTCGCCGATCATGAACGCGACTTTTGCCAGGTTAGTTAGGTTTAAAAGCTTTCGGGTCTTCACCTCATCTAGTGTTGTTACTAGCTTCCTACCATAACAGTGATGACGCCCCACATGACCCTGATGGTGTTTGTCTGGTCTGGAACACGAAGTTTAAGAAGACGACGCCTGAAGATGTGTTCCATTGTCAGTCGCCGGTCATGAGCGCGACTTTTGCCAGGTTAGTGAGATTTAAAAGGTAAAAGTCTTCACTTCATCTGGTGTTGTTACTAGCTTCCTACCATAACAGTGATGACGCCCCACATGACCCTGATGGCGTTTGTCTGGTCTGGAACACGAAGTTTAAGAAGACGACGCCGGAAGATGTGTTCCATTGTCAGTCGCCAGTCATGAGCGCGACGTTTGCCAGGTTAGTTAGATTTAAAAGGTTTAAAGTCTTCTCCTCATCTGGTGTTGTTACTAGCTTCCTATCATAACAGTGATGACGCCCCACATGACCCTGATGGTGTTTGTCTGGTCTGGAACACGAAGTTTAAGAAGACTACGCCGGAAGATGTGTTCCATTGTCAGTCGCCAGTCATGAGCGCGACTTTTGCCAGGTTAGTTAGATTTAAAAGGTTAAAAGTCTTCACCTCATCTGGTGTTGTTACTAGCTTCCTACCATAACAGTGATGACGCGCCACATGACCCTGACGGTTTTTGTCTGGTCTGCAACACAATTTTAAAAAGACGACGCCTGAAGATGTGTTCCATTGTCAGTCGCCGATCATGAACGCGATTTTTGCCAGGTTAGTTAGATTTAAAAGGTTTCGGGTCTTCACCTCATCTAGTGTTGTTACTAGCTTCCTACCAGAACAGTGATGACGCACCACATGACCTGGATGGCGTTTGTCTGGTCTGGAATACTAAGTTTAAGAAGATCACGCCTGAAAATGTGTTCCATTATCAGTCATGAGCGCGACGTTTGCCAGGTTAGTTAGATTTTAAAGGTTTAAAGTCTTCACCTCATCTGGTGTTGTTACTAGCTCCCTACCATAACAGTGATGATGCCCCACATGACCCTGATGGCGTTTGTCTGGTCTGGAACACGAAGTTTAAGAAGACTACGCCGGAAGATGTGTTCCATTGTCAGTCGCCGGTCATGAGCGCGACTTTTGCCAGGTTAGTGAGATTTAAAAGGTAAAAGTCTTCACCTCATCTAGTGTTGTTACTAGCTTCCTACCATAACAGTGATGACGCGCCACATGACCCTGACGGTTATTGTCTGGTCTGCAACACAACTTTAAAAAGACGACGCCTGATGTGTTCCATTGTCAGTCGCCGATCATGAACGCGACTTTTGCCAGGTTAGTTAGATTTAAAAGGTAAAAGTCTTCTCCTCATCTGGTGTTGTTACTAGCTTCCTATCATAATAGTGATGACGCGCCACATGACCCTGACGGTTTTTGTCTGGTCTGCAACACAACTTTAAAAAGACGACGCCTGAAGATGTGTTCCATTGTCAGTCACCAGTCATGAGCGCGACTTTTGCCAGGTTAGTTAGATTTTAAAGGTTTAAAGTCTTCACCTCATCTGGTGTTGTTACTAGCTTCCTACCAGGTTAGTTAGCTTAAAAGCACCTACCAGGTTTCCTGCCAGGTTAGTTAGATTTAAAAGATGACGTTTTAAGAGGCGATGTCTGAAAAATAATTCCATTACTATATCATGAGTAATGTAGGGCATTAGCCAGGTGTCATTTCAGTTTTTCAGTAAATTGGTGCCTCAATAGAATAGCAAGCAATACGCGGTGTTACGTCAGCATTCCGAAAGATTTTAATGCTGGATTCCTGACCATATTTAGAGTCTTTAAGGTTATATAAAATTTCCTGGATTCGGCTTGGTTTCAGAGATAATCCTTTTTTCGAAATAAGTTTTTCGACGTAACTCGTCATTTAACTTCTTTTGGATTACAATGTGTTCTAATATTACCACACCTTTTGCCTGACAATCAAAAAATACGAATAGACTTGACGAAATAACCTCTACCTAAAAAAAACAATTGAAATAAATAATTTAAACAAATTGTTGTTATGATAAAAAGTACTGGAAATGTTAAAAAGTATTCAAATCGGCCTAAAAAAAAGAAAAAAAAAATTTTTTGGTGGAATTGACATTAGGTCTCATAATATTTTTTGTTTATTTTGATGTCTAGAATGCATAGAGTTAAAATCTTTCGCAATGCTCGCGTAACACCGTGTATAGCTGAGGACCATTAATTTATTTTTAACTAACACCTAGGTGATTTCGAGTGAAAATAATCGCAACCTTAAAACCCTTGCATGAGGATAAATAAGCGACGTCTCAACCCACCTCGTCATTTGAGGGTTAGTTTAAGATTTGCTAAACACATGGGATCAATAGGACTAACTAGTAACTATAACGTGTATTTCCATTAGTAAAATGTAAAAGATATGGTACAACCTGACTGCTTCTATCTTACATATCTTATATATATAATATTATTTTTACCAAATACCCTGGGCGAGTGGAGGATTTTTCTACTCTTACTCACGAAGCAGTATAATACTTAAAAACGATTAAACTCTGAACTAGAGTACACAAAAAGCCATACGAAAAAAAAAAACATTTTTAAGGCAGTATCCTAAACCGGATCCTAATGATATCGAAACTGCAGGTTCCACCCTAACCTGATCCTGGGCGGCACGTACTCGGGCCAGATCGTGTTGTGGGACAACCGCGTGCCAAAACGCACGCCCATACAGCGCACCCCGCTTTCCTCGCTCGCTCATACGGTAAGGAAGCATACGTTTTTACCGAAGTTATATAGTAAAAGTGTGACTAATAATTAATTTCCGGGACTTGGAATAGTCCCCCCGGGGGCTTTTTGGAGTTTCAGAAGGGTCGTTATTTTTTTGAAGATGTGCTACTATTAAGTATGTATTAAATATAGTTCTGAAACTTGAACTAATTTCCAAAAGAATTCCTAGGGCATCTTTTATGCGTCCCAAAACCTCTTTCGCTATATTTCCTCGCCTGACAACCAAAACTCACTAAGTAACAAATACCTACTTGAAATAAAGCTCGCATCTCAGTTCTGGTTCAATACTGTCACACGAGGTTGCTAAGAGTAGTGACACTTTTTATAGTGAGTTTCGATTGTCAGCCTACGATTTTATGTTTAGGGCTATCCTATCAACAGTTAATTATATCCTAATCGAAAATATTAAAACATCCTGTTTTCCATACAGCATCCAGTGTACTGCCTATCAGTGGTAGGCAGCCAGAACGCCCACAATCTGATCTCCGTCTCCTCCGACGGTCGCATGTGTTCCTGGTCACTCGACATGCTATCGCAGCCTCAGGAGACACTTGAACTTCAGCACAGACAGAGCAAGGCTGTCGCCGTCACTGCTATGGCGTTCCCACATGCTGATGTCAACAACTTTGTCTTGGGTGGCGAAGATGGAAACATCTACACTGGTAAGTAAAACCTCTAGTGAAATCATGTGCTCCTGGTAGTTCAATATGCTGTCACAGCCTCAGGAGACCCCTGGCCTTCAGCATAGACAGAGCAAGTCTGTTGCCGTCACTGCTATGGCGTTCCCACATGCTGATGTCAACAACTTTGTCTTGGGTGGCGAAGATGGAAACATCTACACTGGTATGTAAAACCTCTAGTGAAGTCATGTGCTCTTGGTAGTTCAATATGCTGTCACAGCCTCAGGAGACCCCTGGCCTTCAGCATAGACAGAGCAAGGCTGTTGCCGTCACTGCTATGGCGTTCCCACATGCTGATGTCAACAACTTTGTCTTGGGTGGCGAAGATGGAAACATCTACACAGGTACGTAAAACCTCTAGTGAAGTCATGTGCTCCTGGTAGTTCAATATGTTGTCACAGCCTCAGGAGACACTTGAACTTCAGCATAGACAGAGCAAGGCTGTTGCTGTCACTGCTATGGCGTTCCCACATGCTGATGTCAACAACTTTGTCTTGGGTGGCGAAGATGGAAACATCTACACTGGTATGTAAAACCTCTAGTGAAGTCATGTGCTCCTGGTAGTTCAATATGCTGTCACAGCCTCAGGAGACCCCTGACCTTCAGCATAGACAGAGCAAGGCTGTTGCCGTCACTGCTATGGCGTTCCCACATGCTGATGTCAACAACTTTGTCTTGGGTGGCGAAGATGGAAACATCTACACTGGTATGTAAAACCTCTAGTGAAGTCATGTGCTCCTGGTAGTTCAATATGCTGTCACAGCCTCAGGAGACCCCTGACCTTCAGCATAGACAGAGCAAGGCTGTTGCTGTCACTGCTATGGCGATCCCACATGCTGATGTCAACAACTTTGTCTTGGGTGGCGAAGATGGAAACATTTACACTGGTATGTAAAACCTCTAGTGAAATCATGTGCTCCTGGTAGTTAAATATGCTGTCACAGCCTCAGGAGACCCCTGACCTTCAGCTTAGATAGAGTAAGGCTGTTGCTGTCACTGCTATGGCGTTTCCTCATGCTGTTGTCAACAACTTTGTCTTGGGTGGCGAAGATGGAAACATCTACACTGGTATGTAAAACCTCTAGTGAAGTCATGTGCTCCTGGTAGTTCTATATGCTGTCACAGCCTCAGGAAACCCTCGAACTTCAGCATAGACAGAGCAAGGCTGTCGCCGTCACTGCTATGGCGTTTCCTCATGCTGACGTCAATAACTTTGTGCTGGTAGGGGAAGATGGAAACATCTATACACTCTATACAGGTTAGTTAAGCCTGCAGTGAAGTCATGTGCTCCTGGTAGCTTAATGAGCTTCAAAAAGATATGATATGGCTTCAGCATCGACAGATCAAAGCTGAAGCCGTGACTGCTAGTATTGCGTTTCCTGATGCTGATGTTAACAAGTTTTGTGAGAGGAAGACGGAAACATTTATACTGGTAAGCAAAACCTCTAGTTAAAATACACGTGCTCCTGGTAGCTTGATTTGCTGTTACAGCCTAAGGAGATCTTAGAACGTCATCATATTAGAGCAAGTGTGTAGTCGTCACTCTCAAGCTGATTTCAATAACTTTGTGCTGGAGTGGAAAGATGAAAGCAATGTAGATATTGGCAAATAAAAATAAAGCTGCATCTCAAACGGAAAGCTCCACTACGTTACATTATTAGGGGGCAAAAAACAAGATAGTTGAGCCATTCTTTTTATTTTTGCCACTAAAATGAAATATGAAAATTTGGGTAAATTTTATACTATTTCTGCTCAGAATCACGAGCTGATTCCATTTCCGGCGAAAAAAAAACTGTCCCAAAAATTTCATACATATTTCGAATATCCTCTTGTGTTACCGCCATAGAAGGTGTATGGAAAATAGTAACACAATAGGAAAAAAATCATGGGACACTTTTTTTTTCGACGGAAATGGAATCGGCTTGTGATTCTGAGTAGAAATAGTATAAAATTTACCTAAAATTTCATATTTCATTTTAGTGGCAAAAACAAAAAGAATTGCTCAGTTAATAATTTAAACCCAACGAATTGCTCTTGTCATTTTTAGGACAGTTTTTCAAATGCTTTTTAATTGGTTCAGGATGTCGTCACGGGCAACGCGCCGGAGTGACCGACATGGTGGAGGGTCACGCGGGCCCCATCACAGGCGTGGCGGCCCACCAGGCGGGGGGGGCGGTGGACCTGAGTCATCTCTTCCTCACGTCCTCTATGGATTGGAGCGTCAAGCTGTGGAGTCTCAAGGTATCAGCGTATAACTACTTCAGGATGTCGTCACGGGCAACGCGCCGGAGTGACAGACATGGTGGAGGGCCACGCGGGCCCCATCACCGGCGTGGCGGCCCACCAGGCGGGGGGGGCGGTGGACCTGAGTCATCTTTTCCTCACGTCCTCCATGGATTGGAGCGTCAAGCTGTGGAGTCTCAAGGTATCAGCGTATAATTACTTCAGGATGTCGTCACGGGCAACGCGCCGGAGTGACCGACATGGTGGAGGGCCACGCGGGCCCCATCACGGGGGTGGCGGCCCACCAGGCGGGGGGGGCGGTGGACCTGAGTCATCTGTTCCTCACGTCCTCTATGGATTGGAGCGTCAAGCTGTGGAGTCTCAAGGTATCAGCGTATAATTACTTCAGGATGTCGTCACGGGCAACGCGCAGGAGTGACAGACATGGTGGAGGGCCACGCGGGCCCCATCACGGGGGTGGCGGCCCACCAGGCGGGGGGGGCGGTGGACCTGAGTCATCTGTTCCTCACGTCCTCTATGGATTGGAGCGTCAAGCTGTGGAGTCTCAAGGTAAGGCTTTTCATTAAGATGATTTAGATGACGACCATAGCCAATCACAAATTTAGTAAATGGGTCAATCACTTTTTTCATGTCACTCGTTGCCATGGTTACGTTCTCCTGGGTCACCCTTAAATTCACAGTTTAATGGCATTAAAATTGACAAAACTTTGAATTTTTTGATAGTTATGGGGCCCTTCCAAGGTGGGTCACACACTAATCATGATAGTAGAGCTTGCAGGACACTTTCTCCTAGCAAACTATCACACTGTTGTTCCCTGGGTGATGTGACCGAATAACAACATAAAAAAAGTGATTGACCCAAATATTAATTTAGAATACACAAGTAACAGATCGATGTACACGACTTAACTCCACAGAACTCGATTTAGTACTGATATCCCAAAAGGTGGACTGATGACCTGGTGAAGATCGCAGGAGTCCGCTGGATGCGGGTGGCGCAGGACCGGTCATTGTGGCAATCATTGGGGGAGGCCTTTGTTCAGCAGTGGACGTCTTCCGGCTGATATGATGATGATGATGATCCCAAAAACGAAAAAGTTCTCTAAAAAAAAAAATTTGGTTAGGACAAATACGGCTCAAAACGTTTTAACCTTTAGGTGCATACAGTATCATAAATGATACGACCGAAATGACACATGTCGAAATAAGTAATCAATTGCGACTGACACACTGAGCAACAGAGTTCTAATTGGCATTGATTGTTTACATAAGTCATTTCAGAATTAAAATGTGTGATACCATATGCACCTAAGGGTTAAATGGTCTATACTAACACCCCCTTAAAGCTTTGCACCCAGCTACCAAACATCCTGTATAACCTCAAATATATTTCTCAGGAGAACAAAGCGCTGTACTCGTTCGAGAACAGCGGCGACTACGTGGTGGACGTGCGCTGGTCGCCCGCGCACCCCGCGCTGTTCGCGGCGGCCGACGCGCTGCGGCTCGATCTGTGGAACCTCAACCGCGACACCGAGGTCAGTAGAACGTTCGAGAACAGCGGCGACTACGTGGTGGACGAGACACCGAGGTCAGTAGAACGTTCGAGAACAGCGGCGACTACGTGGTGGACGAGACACCGAGGTCAGTATAACGTTCGAGAACAGCGGCGACTACGTGGTGGACGTGCGCTGAGGTCAGTATAACGTTGCACACTGCCCATTGCAATCAGACGTGAAAAGCGGCTTGAGATTTGATGTCGTTGAAGTGTTCAGTTGTAGCTACCACTTAAGTAAATTGATACGTATTTGGGTATTTCTCAGAGCTTAAATGGATATCTCATTCATCTGGTCACGTTTTTTTGGAAGTGGCTACATCTTTTGGTATAATTTTCGGTCGTCAGATACAGCACCCATTTCTCTATAAGACAACCAAAGCCAACCTCAAATCATTCAACCACTTCCAAAAAAACGTGACCAGATGAATGAGATGTCCGTTTACACTCTGAGAAATGCCCATTTAACAATAACCCTGTCAAGTTCAGTCCCCACTCGTGAACGACACGGCGTGAAGTCGAAATGCGAGTGTGGAGCTGACGCGACATTAACTGTGCGATATTAACTGTACAGTCAATGTCAAAGATATTACGGTTCAGGTGGCAAAAATATACTTACAGGATCTTATTCTCAAGGGAATAAAGTCGTTTAAATATATTTTTGGCACCTGAACCGTAATGATATCTTTGACGTTTCAGTTTCCACTGTACACTCGCATTCGGGTGAATATCTGAGCGTTTCGACCGCCTAATTTTGGTGCCATAATGTTTGCCAAAGTTTCTAAATGTCTCAATGTTATACTTCGTCATTTGTATAAGGTACCGTGTCTCTTTCAAAAGACAAAGTAGCACATTGTAACGAATAGAAACATCGGCAAAAATGATACCACCAAAATTAGGCGGTTGAAACGCTCAGATATTCACCCATTCGCGGATTCGACGACACTTCAGTGGATAGAATCTTAGCCTTTTGCATATAATATTAATCATCAGAATTTAAAATCCCTATTAAAAGTAATGCGTTATGATTTTGGTACAGGTGCCAGTGGCGTCGATTCAGTCGGAAGGCGGCGCCTTCAACCGCGTGTCGTGGACGCCGAACGGCGCGCACCTCACGGCGGGCGACGACGCCGGCAAGATCTCCGTCTACGAGCTCGCCGAGGTAACTAACCAGCTATATTTTCACTTACGATCAGGTGGAGTGGAGCCACTTTGTTGTGCCAACATAAAAAAAAAAAAAAAATATATATATATATATATATATACATATATACAGGGTGGGAACGAGGAGACTTGATCGAGATTTTCAAAATCATTCATGGATACTATGACTGTCCTGAACTAAACGACCTATTCAAACAATGACATTAAATAATAAATGGACGCACAGAGCCAAACAAAAAAACCAAGAAAAGTGGCACTAAAAGTCATTTCTATCATGTTTCAGTTGAAGCTAATAACGCTCACTTACAATAAACTATAATAAAAAAAACTCAAAGAATAAAAAACTTTGTGAAGTGAGCAATAAGTGTCAAATTTGCGAACAACACCGCAAAATAGTAGAAACTTTTTATGTTTAAGGAATAATGATGCTATACCGTAAGGTGACCAAATGTCAACTGTCAGAACTGAATAGCGGAGCAAAAGGACCGCAATATTTACTTCTGCAGCCCATTTTTTGGGGCATTTTTTTGAGCTGTTTGGGGATCCACTTATATATTCTAAATCAATGTGTTCAAACGAAACTCAAACACGCGCACAAGAGGACACAACCTGAAACTAATAACAACAAAGTACAAAACAAATATAGAAAAAAACTTCATTGCAAACAGAATAGTACAAGCTTGGAACAAATTACCCTCTGAAGTTGTGAACTCTACCAGTGTTAATCAGTTCAAAAATAGACTTGATAAACTATCCAAACAGTGAAATCGTATTATGTGAACTATGATTTAGACGTACCAGCTTTAGCTGCCTGTCTAAAATAAAATAATAATAGTAATAATTAAATTCCCTCTAGGGTAGGTCTTCTAAGACCATTTTCGCGTAGCTACTCTGGATCTGGTAGCAGCCCTCGCTAACCCAAAAAGAATTTCCACCTTGCAATAATCCTGAAAATATAGTCTAGCAAACTAATTTGACAGGCAAAAATGGTACCAACTTAAAATACTGGATGGATTTTCAAAACCTTTTTTTAAAGTATCCGTGGCCTCTTAACTAAAGTATGGAAAATGTGGTTTCATTTACATCTGGAAGTTTTATACATATACTGTAGAACAAGGGTGCCACCATTGTTTCATGTTCATGCTCTGTTTCAAAGTTGTGACTGGGTTTATATCGTCTTGCAAAATCGCATTAGTGGATAAACCCATAAAGACTTGCTCAGGTCAAGTAATCTATAACATCATCAGAACATTTTACTGAAACCATTTTTTCCATATTTTATGCCCGGAGTCTTAGTCGCCTTGTTCTACAGATAAGTTGGTTTACAAGACTAAAGAAAAACTAAAAAACACCTCTGCAACTTTGTTCAACAAACATGCTTTCGATTAAAGGTGCGTTTAAACCAAAAGAACTTCGCTGTTCTAGCGCCCGTTCTACGAAATCAACCAATCACGTTTTGTTTACCGATCGAATTTCGTAGAGTGGGAGGTTAGAACAGCGAATGCTCTTTTAGTTTGAACGCACCTTTAGAAAACAAATCGTTGGCCCTCTTTTATAAATAACTTGGTTGTTTAAGTAGCGAATTTTGCTTTTATTCCTTTTAAATACAGAGGTATAAAAATACTCTGTCATTCCAATAACATACTAGCTCCAAACTTTTGTTACAGAGCGAATATCAGCCGCGTCACGACGAATGGACAAAGTTTGTGTACACGCTACAAGAGCTTCGCAACAACCAGGCAGACGAAGAAACTGATCGCTTGAGTTTGGCTAGCGGACCTCCCAGCCTCACTAGTTTGGCCAGCAATCCTCTCCGATAAACAAGAAACGTCCCTGGACCAGCTAATTTATTCTAGAGCTTTGTGACAGGTCATTGAAGACCAACCTTAGTTTGGCCAGCAATCCTCTCCGATAGACAAGAAACATGAATGTTGTGTTCTCGGACCAGCTAATTTATTCAAGAGCTTTGTAACAACTAGGTCAACGAAGAACCTTAGTTGGGCCAGGAATCCACTCTAATTATTCAAGACCTACACAACAACTAAGCAGATGAGAAACCAACAACCGTAGTTTGGTAATAAATAAAATAACCCAGCGTCTTCGGTTTGGCTAGTATGTAAACCGCTCCGATAGACAAAATAACAACTCTTTTGAGATTCGCAAATTTATTTTAGTATGAAGTGAATGGGTTTATGAAGAAACTGACCAATAGTGTGGCCAAAAGGACCAGGAAGGTGTGCTATCCATACTGAATTTCCGTAAAAATACGATATTGAACCAGATTTTCCGATCAACGAGATACAAACTGGGAGCGTGCACTAGCTTAGCCAGCAATCCAAACCCGTTTACATTATAATCCTAGCCGTAAGGCCGTAAGGCGTAAGCCTTAGTGCATAGCGAACTCGAATAGGCGAGGGACATTGGACATTAGGATTTCTGATTTTTATGCTGCACAATACAATTTCCTCTGATGGTTAAATAAGCATTTAAAATAAAATAATAAATATAAATTTCTATTAGTAATTAAAGTGAAATATGGATAGGCGAGGACTGATAGACTATTAATATGGATTATGAGCTAGAGCTTGCGGCATTATGAAGGAAAATATAATATATCCAAAGTTTCTTGTAGATTAGGGGCTTTGAAATTGAATATGAATATTTTTCAAGCAGCTATAATATTCTGCATGCTGTAGATATAAAATATATATGTGTACCTATACATTTTGAACATCTTACGATCCTGATATTAAATATCAACATAGGTACTTAAGTACTCCGATTGGTGCAATGTTGTAAATATTTTATTTCAATTTTACTATTTGAAGGAACAAACCATAAGGTTTAGCATTCTTATAGATTGGAAGATGTAATTATTTATTTTTGAATCAAATCTACAGTTGTGTATTTAGTAGTAAGCATAATATAACCGATATTTATGTTATTCATTACTAAAAGACAAGCTTAGATTTAGGCAATCTTTCCTTTCAAGCAGGTACTTATATTACGCTTTATAACATTTTTATCGTATGAAATAAATAATAACATTATAACAAGATTTTAATTTCAGTATTTACCCCAAAACTTATGATATACCTTACAAATTATATTTTTCTGTACAGATTTGGTACAGATGGTGTTTTTTTTCACACCGGTGTGAGAAGTGGTTAACCTTTTCAACGTCAAGAACCACTAAAGTGGCCGTGTGTCGTCCTACCTACCGCTAGCAGTCACTAAAGTGGTCATCGAGTATGCTGTCAAAGTAACTGTCTTGCTGACAGATAAGGTTTATTTTCATGGTTCATTAGTAGAGATATTGGCGTGTATGTCACAATTTGATGCGAGAGGGAAGGCGTTTAAAAGGTAAATTTTTTGTCAGGCTGAAACTTGGGAGGGGCGGGGCATTGGTACTGAAAAGCGTCGTACGATACATACAGGGTGTCCCATAAATAATGGATCACCCTGACACCCGAGGTAGGTCGACCCAAGAGGTACCTAACCAACATAACATGACCTCAGTAAAAGTTGGACGGTTTTCGAGATTTTGACAATATTACGTTTTTTTCGAACTTGGCCTCTTTTTTACACGTGAAGTGCTATAATTTGCTTAAATAGCTTTTAGTGCTATTATTTTTTATATCGTTACTCTATCAGAAATAGTTAAATTTTATAAAACAAGTGATATAATAAAAAACTTATGTCCGATGCGAAAGAAACTCTATTAATTTGAAAAAAATAATGAGCAATAACCATGTAGGGAGGCCTATGTTCTTTCGGCTGATATGATGATGATGATGATGATTGTTTTGAAACTTGTGTCTCACTGAAAAGAGCCAAAACCAATGAAATTTTGGTGTGACTAGTGTTTGATTAAGGGTTATAGTATGTCAAACCAACTTTGGCAGTAACAGTATAACGTTAGGGTCAGCAAGAGACGGTATGGTTCTCTCTGTTTGTACTCTAAGTGAGTAAAACCTGAGATAAAATATAAGAATAAGAGAAGTTATATAATAATAAGAGAAGGGCCCCAGCGCACGCAAATTGTTTGCTGAGATCGCGAAACGTCTGGTTGATGTAACTAGAGACCGAAGAGCTGGCGACTTACTCGCACAACGCATCAGTATTGCGATACAGCGAGGAAATGCCGCCAGCATCCTCGGTACAATGCCACAAGGGCCAATCTTAGATATAGGTTAGGTTAAGTAGATTAGTTAGATTTAATCTATGTACATAAATTGTAGTTTTGAAAATAAATATATAAAAAAAGAGAAGTTAAATTGGTAGTTAAGCAATCTCGCAAGTAATTAAGGTCTGACCGAGGACCCATTTTTTCGTTCGCGGCTTCGTGCGTTTGTCTCACGAGTGAAGAGCGGTCTAGCAGACCCTTTCGACTTACAATAATTACAATCTGAGAAAAAAATACGACTGTCATGTGTCAATCTTGAAATTGACAACCGCATGATCGTGACAGCCTGACAGACAGTGTCAAGTTGTCAACTGTCTACATTTGTGTGCTTTTGTTGAATAGCAGCAGCGGTGGCATAAATCCATGAAGTTAAATTAGATTTTCTAGTTAATTACACAAACTATAGCGATGGATTACCATTATGAACAAACTAGTGAAGTAGAAGCTTTAGATTCAATCTACTATGGCGATATGCAAAGTACGTTGTCCGTGTATTGCCCGAAGTCGTAGTAAAGTGTCTTTATAGGCTAATTTACTTATTTGATTTATGTTTCAGTTATAGAGACTGAGCCGTTCCATAAGTTTTCGATACCGATAAAGTCTGAAGGCTACGACGAGGGCGAAGGGTTGGCGTGTCAGTTGGTATTCACATACACAGCAAAATACCCGGACGAGGTGCCTCTTATAGAAATTGAAAATGAAGAGAATTTCGACGACATAGTAGACAAGCAGGAGTTACTAACACATTTAATAGAACAGGTATGTTATATATGATTGTAACCTTAAAGTGTGCTAATAAATGTTCGTAAAATTCTAACCTCTTTTTGGTAACATCAAACTATACAACACAGTTATTGTGTATGAACAGTCAATATCAATTGTAGCAAACGGTTGACCATGTAGTTAAATGACCGTAGTTATGCAGAAAACGACCAACTTCGATTTTTTGTCAATGTAGAAAGTGACCAAACTCAATATGTTAAAGCTCAAGCAAAGTCAGATTGACAAAAAATTGTAGTCTGCATAACTATGGTCAAATACTTACTTTGCACCAGAGCCCCATGATACAAAGCTAAACTGTTATAATACAGGTAATGTAGGTATTGGGGGGAAAGTATGTTTAATTGGAGTGAAAATTCAAATAATTGGAGTTGCTGGATTATATTTTTGATGATTGAGTTATAGACCAGTCCATGTTACATCACAGACCCATGTAACATCCAACCTATGAGTTAAAATGACAGCTGCTCATCAATAATAATTGTACCTTAAAGCTTTCTTATTCAGCAGTTATATCACAATTGCCCATAGATTTGCAGTAAGCGAACAACTTCATTTGTTTGTCAATCTGATTTAAACTTTAACTTATTGAGTTTGGTCATTTTCTGCATAACTATGGTAAATTTAGGGTCTTGACAGATAATTATCATACCTCACATCAGGTTCAATCTAATAGAAGTTATAAAAATAGTACCTTTATATTAAAGTAGTTGTTTAGAAATGAAGCTTATGACAACCTGATTCCTCATTATTAGGCTTAGTTGACACTTGTGTGGCTCCACTGACGCAGAGAGGAGCGGAGATGTGCAACATTGACCAATTACATTCTTCAAATTCAAAATTCGAGTCAGACACAGAGACTCAGTGGAGCCGCATCCTAAAGATTTATTTAAAAGCCTCAACTACTACTACCAAATCAAAGTATTGCAGTATTGTAGGTGTTTATATAATAGAATAAAAATATTGACATTCACTGTCAAACATTTCAGGCTAAAGAGAATGTAGGGATGGTGATGGTGTTCACACTGGTGTCGGCCGGGCAGGACTGGCTCAGCGACCACTGGGACCGCGTCAAGAAAGAACGGGAGGAACAGGTGCTGGCCAAGATCAAGGCTGATGAAGAAGCAGAACAGGTCAGCTATTCTAAATTCTATAGCTAAATTCCTTTTTATTGTTATCTATGGTATGGTCGAAGAATTTAATTTCCTACCCATTTCGTACCTTGTCATAGTAGCTACATATAATATGACAGTCCTAGCAGCTTTCATATTGATTGTCACTGTGACAAGATACGAAATGGGTAGGAAATTAAATTCCTTGACTGTACCAAAATTTACTTTCGGAAAATGTTGCTGCTTGGTGACCCCAACTCTACATTTTTTATGTAGAAAATGTAAGAAGTATAAATTTACAACTATACCATGCGCCAGTAGAATCTGAAAAAAATGTAGCCAAATCTAAACACTTGCATTATTTCATAATCACACACTTAACTTTGGCCTGCTCACCAACTTAAAATCAAATCACATACATTTTCATTAAAATGATTGATGTTGATGTTTTATTATTATTATCTTTATTGGAGAAACTACAGAAGTAGTGACAATAAAGGTGTTTAAGATCTACATGTACTAAAATTAGGTGTACACTTACTTCCTTAAACGCATTTTGTTCGTATTAATGTAAAAATAAATCGAACAACGTTTTTCACTATTAAGTGTCATAGAAAAAAAATCTACAAAAGTCAGCCTTATTTATTTACTCATTTACCTAAAAATGTTTTTAAATAAGATAAGTAGAAAAGTTGTAATTAAATGAAAACAACACATTATTTTTGTGGATTTGATTGATTTGATATCTGTTGAAATGATTGTTATCACAATTACATTCGAATTTACAGAAAAGGTTCGAAGGCACGCGAGTGACCGTAGAATCGTTCCTGGCGTGGCGCAAACAGTTCGAGATCGACCTCGGCATCCCGCAGAAGCGGGAGCGGGAAGCCAAGGGCAACAACAAGCTGACGGGCAAGGAGCTCTTCCTCCGAGACACAACGCTCAACGAGTCCGACTTGAAGTTCCTGGATGATGGTAAGGAAGATGAGGCTCTACCTGTTATTCATAAACGTCTACTAACGTATAACGTATAGCCCACATGATATCAGAACGGACTTTACACAAATATAGATTACACAAAACTCACCATTTTTCCGATAGTCTTAACGTCATATATACAGGTGGGTAAATCCACAAGTCTGTAAGAGTTACCAATTCTTTCGTATGTTTTAAAATTAATTAATCAAAGTTGAGTTTCCGTACGTCTAGCCTAGCCCTGTAGGTAGATATGTGGGCCTTTAAATGTACTTAATTAATATGAGAACATACAAAAGAATTGGTAACTCTCATTACAGTCTTGTGGATTTACCCAGGGTGGAAAAATCGAATGCCACATGGATGGAAACTACCTTAAATATTGTAAAAAGCACATTTTGTGTAAGGGAAACTTCTTTATTTTTAAAAACAATAAATTCTGTTTTTAAGGTTTTATGAAAAATAAATTACTTCGTAATTGCGGTGCATTTTACGTGACGGGTAAAATCAAATTTAAAAGGTAATTGTTAGTTTTCGTGGCCTTCCGTTATTCTGATTGTATTTGTATGTAGAGAAAAATTTACCTTACCAGTAACCCGTAACCGCCTACATGTTCTCTGCTTTGCCCGAAGGTTGACTGGTAGAGAATGCTTCATAGCATTAAGTCCGCCTTTTGTACATTTTTTTTTCCTTTTGTGCAATAAAGTTTTAAATAAATAAATAAATAACCCTTTCAATCTGTATCATAAAATACGGCACGTAATTTATGTCACATTTGACCGGTTCAAGTCCCAACTGAGGCAAGCAATTTTCATAAATCCTAAAAAAAATTAAGGGGAACTTCCCTTACACAAAATGCAATATTTAAGGTCGTTGCCATGTGCCATGGGTTTTTTCCACACTATATATTCAAGGGTCATTTCTAAACTGTCAAATGTTCGTTCTTAGATCTGACGGACTATAGCAATACTTCCCTCTATTATCACCACTATACTTAGTATTCATTGTGTTACAATTTGTTTCCAGGCGACGCGGTGAAAGTGGACGAATCCCTCTTCCAAGATCTAGACGACCTGGACATTTCAGACGAAGACGACGAGGATTACGTACCGGGACAGAGCAGCGACAGCGACTAGCGACAAGCCGGCGACTAGCGAGCGACAAGCGAGTGATGAGCGAGCGACAGGCGAGCGACAGGCGAGCGACGAGCGAGCGACATATGGTGGCCATAGCTATACCGACTTATTCACTTTTAGGGACACCCAATTAGACACAAAACTCTGTTGAGACTCATTCATACTAAAATTATATTTCACGCGGTTTACTCACATGTTTCTCTCCATATCCATCGGAGCTTTTTCAAGAGCTAATCGCCATGCGCAACGAAGACTGAAATGTAATTTTAGTATGACACTCAATTAACGTTGGATTAAAAAAACTTATCTGCAGTCCGGTTGGTAACGAGAAATTAAGCACAAAATTTTATTAATAACCCGGTTTTGGTGTTCATTGTATAAAGTTTTTTATATTATAATGTAAAAACCCCGATCAAGTTTAAATTCCTAAAGATATCGTACTTAATTGTCGTTACACACCTGACTGCAATTACGGTTTCATAATCTCACGCTAATCGGATGACTCTAAAAGTGAAAATATCCATACTTGCACACGTTATGTATCTAAAGGTACCTCTTAATTGTGTCATCTAGTAATTATAGATGAAGTATCGAGAGTTTGGAATTGCATTTGTAGCAATGTTACTAAAAGTAACTCTTAACGTAGACCTTATATCCTTGCAATTAGGTATACTGTCAAATGGTGACAGTACAAGAGAAAACACAAAAAATACCGAACAATACAATGTAAACACATAATACCACTACATATGCAATTCCACGCCTCGGTAATTTATCTATAGACAGCTGTCTACCCAAAGTGCAATTCTTTGTCATGAACTACTATTTCCTTGGTTGAAATAAATATGCAAAACTGTAAAAAAAAGTGTATTTGGAGATAATAATGATGTTTACTAGATAATACAATTAAGATTGAACTGGCTTTAGATTTTAAATCAAACC